>JAHWFO010105574.1:1271793-1353832 GCA_023313115.1 Rhysida immarginata
TCAGCGTACACAAGGATTTTGATCAGAACAGACAAATCTGTTCTGATCAAAATCCTTGTGTACGCTGAAGAAGGCAGCGTGGCTGCCGAAATGCGCATACGTCCTATTAAAAGTTTTATGTGGATCAGTGGTTTCCTGTTATCTTTATTAGAGTAATTTATACATTTTTCTTTCAGATTCTGGTTGTATTGGCCATAATCTTCTGCTATATTCGCACCCTTACTCTAAGTCATAAAGGTATCAGTGTAAACACATCACCAAAGTCTCTTCGGAAAGTTTATGGGAGAAGATGTAGTGAATGAAAGAAGTTGCAGGGGAGATGGCTGTTGCGCTTCAGAAGTGGAGATTTGAGTTTGAAAGACGAGCCAAAAGAAGGTCGTCCAAAATAACTTGATTGCGAAAAGTTGGAAGCTGTTGTCACCGAATATCCAACCATCACTTGTAGAGAACTTATAGAGAATAAAACAATGGAATTTGCAAAAACAACGAATAAATATTTTTTTAATCAAACTTTTTTTCATTTTTAATGGAGATCTTAAAATCGGCCATTACCTTTGCAGCAATTCTGATACTTAAAAATTCCCCAAGGAACCTTTCCTTGGTTATATTCGTAAAAAATGTTAATTTCTCTAATGTTTACTCTTCGTACTAACAAGTATCTACAAAAGCTAAAAAGGCGAAACTGAAATGGCAACAGGTTCCAATCGCAACGAATGTTTTCAGATGTGAAATATTTTTCGGTTCATGATCCTTTGTATATCAGGACAAAAGTTAGACGCACTCGTATACGTATATAAGGAAATTTGAGGAATTTGGATCTTTTTAAATTCATTTCACTTAAAAGGCTACTTATTCATATCCTTTAGAATGTGACGGAATGGGTCAGATTTTTTCAGCTGGTAGAGGAGTGTAAACTGTGTATTTTGAGATGGGGAACGAATAATCGGAAATGGATATTTAAGACGCCAGTAGAGCTTGAAAAGAGTATGAGGAAAGATTTTGTTAGCTTCTTCTGTTTTCAGAGTAAACATCTTTTGGCCGAATAGTGAGAGTGGTGGCCTTTGTATTCATTTCCCCAATTTAAAATCGACTTAAAAACTCATAATTCAGGAAGATATGTTGAATTTTTTAAAACAAAAATTCAGTCTGCAAGTGTGAACGTATGTATTTATGTGACCATTTGTGCAGCTAACTCCTCCAAAACTGCATAGGATAAAAAAATATAAACTGTTCAAGATTTCCTCGCGCCTGAAATATGCATTTCCGACTATCTCGAAATAATCATTTTCACTTCTTTATCAACTGTAGAATTTTCAGAAATTATGTATTTTGCAATAATTAAAATTAATTATAAATGATAAAGTCCACGGCCTGTGATTGAAGCAGCCTTAGCCAACTAATCCATTGTGGAATGGAAGCATTTACTTTTTACATGTCCTTTAGGCTAATCAGAGCAGGCATCCAGTTCGCAGATTGGGACTAACTTTTCACTGGCGTATAAATTCATGAAAGATTGAACTAAAATGAATTTAAGCATATCTGGGTCACTGAATCTCTAAATTAATTTTTTTTTTGTCTTGCAGGATATTGCAAATTTGCATTTATGTCAAGGAACAGATTTCATTAGTATTAAAATGACTATAGTAGTAATTGCTAATTAAGCTTTTTAATTTTTTTCAATGATAGTGATTATGCTTTAAAAATTAAGAAATTCCTTTTAAATTGCATCTTTTTAAAACCTGTTGGAGGGATAATAGTCTTCCTCTCTGACTTAATAAAGAGGGGATTTAATCACTTACGGGAAAAGCCATACTGTTATCGAGCTCCTTAAAGGATGAATGGCTGGAGAATAAAAAGAAAGAAGAGGAGGAGGAGGAGAAGTGAGTTCTTTATTGAACAGGCAAGGAGTTTAATTATACTTTTCATCCACTTGTAAGTATTATTTCTTCGAAAAGACCTGCTGAAATCTGTGGCATTAAAAACAATAATTACCCGAGGCTTAAGTTGGTGTAATTGGAGACAGAAAATGACAAAAAAAAATGAAACGAGTCAAGTCTGCGTTGAACTGTGAAATGGAGAAACTCGGAAAACGTTAATGAGCCTCCTGAGTGGGTCTTTGCAACGAAGAAATCACCTTTCATTTTTCATCATCGGCCTTGTCGCTTGCTCCCACACTAAATTGTCTTTTTGCGCGTCTCTTTTAAGAGTAAGATAATGTATCAGAATATACTGTAATTAAAAGGAAATTGCCATTTTTTTTTTTTCTTTTTAAAAAGTTTTAAATTGCATTTTATTGCAAGGTTGTTTTCAGATTTTTTTTTTTTTCAGCAATTTTTTAATTGAAGAGCGGTTTCATTAACTTAAACAAGAAAATAAATCATAAACGATTTGCTAATATAATGAAAAGAAGCATATGAAAATTGTGATTATATGTATTCGCTTTCGGGTTATATCGGCTTAATCCTTCAAACAGTCGCGTATCGCATGCAATCTTCACGCGAATCTTTGCAAACATGCGCTAAATGGAAAATGAAATGGCCGCATTTATAAATGCTTTAAACCAAACTGCAACTGTGTTCTTTCCATTGCTAGAAACATTCGTCTCTTATTAATTGATGTTAGCATAAATGATAGGAGATAAAATCATCGTTGCAAAGGGTAAAACTGACGTTTGCTGACGGGAAACTCGTAAAAGTTGTTAAAATCTAAACATTCCTAGGAGGAACTATACTGTGACGCAGAAGTGATTTTAAATTTGAACTAAGGCTCCTAATAAACAATGGAGATTAATTTCATTCCTTCCACATTTACGTCTATTTTATTGCTCAAAGTTCATGTTAAAATGCAAAGCAAGATATATTGTTTTATATTAGCCATAATATGCCTCGTACAACATACATATTGATACCCTATAATTGTTTGTGTAGGAGGCACAACCAAGGGCGGTACAATCGTACAAGGCCCTGCGATCCTTCCTGTATGATTCAAGTTTTTTTTTTCTTCTTTATTATGGATCAAACTTTGCATCGGGCCCCGCTTTTTCTCGGGCCGGCCCTGCTAACAGCAATTGGCTGCTGGTAGCAATTGGCATTGATAATAACAGGCGTAATAGCTTGGTTTTCTAACAACAGATGCAGACAACATTATTTGTACACAGATCCAGTTACGCACTTCCCATCATTGCTTAATATACAGGGTGGCCAAAAAAGTCTTTCCAGCGTATATAAAAATTTTATTACAAAGAAACTATTACATTTACAGCTGTATGGTTAAACGCAAGAGTGACTTCTTGAAGATTTTCTTTTACACTGTTGTCAGAATTAATTACACTGTTAATTAATTACTTTACATAATACAAACAGAGATGGCGGAACTTGCACGTAAAAAAGGAAAGGATGGCAGTACCGTCGAGCGACGCTTCTTTGGCATTTTTCATGCACATCGTCAACGCTTTTTGTTTGGTTCTTGGTAGGAAATTTTGTGATTATAACTGGATGTGGAATAGGCGAAACGGTATTTATACCGAGGATACCTATAATCCCATCCAATTATCCTTTTCAATTTAAACGATTGCAATTCCCAATTAATCTAAGCTTTGCAATTACAATAAACAAATCGCAGGGCCAAACATTACAGAAAGTGGGCATTGATTTGTATGAAGGATGTTTTACCCATGATCAACTATACGAGGCATGTTCCAGTATGAGTGATGCCTCAAACGTTGTTGTCTTAGTAAAAGACAACAAAACACCCAACATCGTTTATAAGGAGGCATTACAGTGAATTTAAAATGAATAAAATTCATATCCTAAATCACAATTTACACGTGAGCAACGCCACGGGTATCTGCTAGTCATAAATAAAATTGACAGCTTCAATCAATGAGGGGCCAATAATTTATCCTCGCTGAACTGACATGACTCAATACTACTAGCAACGGCTCTGTGATTGAAGAAATTCAGGTTTCCCATCTGTTAGCTAGGTGTCTAATCAAAAGAATGTTACATCACTTTCACTTTCAACTCAAAACATGTCAATTTCACCCCTTCAAATGATGTAGTGCCTGGGCCAATCGATATGAGATTAAAAACTTATCAGTTTTTGTATTTAATATGAACACTTATTGAATGAAATGCATGAAACACAAAATGCATTGATATTTAAGACGCAATATATAAGATATTTAGTTTCGCGGCGCTGAGCGTTTCAAGACCTGCTTTTTATAATGAAATCAACATAATTATAAGTAAGAAAAACTACAGGAGCGATAATACGATGTTATAATGGTCTTGGAGCACACATTGTGGTCGACAGAGGCCATACTACATGCAAGCGGAAACTCCTTGCTCTATACCCTGTCTCAGCTTATACCCTATTTGAGAGTGACGTCACCAAAACACGTCGCTTATCAGACATAGTACACAGCATCGTATTCTTCTGCCGTTAATTTTTTTTTTTTTTTTTAATTTCGTCAAATGACTTTTCTATCCGTCGATTTTTTTTATTATATCGAGGAGAAAAATAGGAAATATAATTGAAGACAGAAATTTTGAACTTTTTATACACAAATTTATTTAAGCTATTTCTTCATGCGGACGAACTGTAACCGTTTCACTCGTAATGTCACTCTAAACTTGTGAATCTTAATATTAATAAAAAACTCTTTAACCACAACAACACTAAGAAATAGGAAAAATACAACCTGATTCTGGAAGTACTTTTCGGAAGCAATTGCTACCATCATTCAGCAGTCCAGAAGCACCTCAAAGACAACGAGAGAACTACCTGAGTCTTGAAAAATATGTGTATATTTAAGGAACTAAAACCAACAGGTGTCTTTTATTTATTGATTTTATCAGTCTAACATTATGAAAATCATGGCCGGTGTTGGAGTGTTTGGCAACTGCGGACAAGTTACTTCTTCCAAACTTCCTATGTCTTAGGTAATCCTTGTATCTGGTTTCTATGCTTCGACGCGTTGACCTTTGTAAACCATATCACATTGTGCACATTTAATTTATCTCTAAACTTGTCACAGGGTATAGATTATACATGGAGAGCTAGATAAAAATGTCCTAAAAAGGACTGACAGTTTTTAAAATGGAATCGCAGACAAACTGTGACAGTTATTAAAGTTATTTTTGCAGGAGATTAATATGTAAAGTCAGGAATTTGTTTTTGTATTTTTACGGATCTATCTCTTCGAATTGCGCGTATTGACATTCTCAATGGCCTACACGTTTGGGACGCCATGGCCGATCATGGACGTCTAACGATGCCCTCCAACTCATCCGATTACAGTAAAACGTGCAAGCCGTTAAGAATGTCATTATGCGCAGTCCGGAAAGATCGGCCCACTAAACACAAGTAAACGTATCAAAATAAACTGCTGTGAGAATAACTTTAATAACTGTCACCATTTGCTTGCTATTCCATTTTAAAAACCGTCAGTTCTTTTTAAGACCCCTGTACTTCCTCTAAGGTAATGATCAGCGCTGTAAACACGAAACGATTTCTTGCTTTGCACAAGGAAAACCTTTGCTGGGTTTTGCAACGCTGGAATGAAGTAATGTGAAGCGACCAGTCAGATAATGTTGTATTGGTCTGTTCTTCTTCTTGTGGTTTGATCTTGATCTACTGGTTGTGGTTGATGGAATCATGAATACCCAACTAGGCTATTTGGACAATTGTACGCTTCCTCCACTGTGTAAGCATTAGGATAATACACCTTATCATAAAGCCCGAGCTTTTACCGTCTATTTTGAACACACAAATACAGGATTGGCCAGCTCACATTCTAATCGCGATTCCATAGAACATCTCTGGGATGAGTTGGAACGTCGACTGCGAGCACATGAGAGGCATCCAGAAACTCGTCTTTAATTGATCGAGAGGCTTTGCAGGAATGTGGACGAAGATAGACTGGCATAAGACTTTATTGGAGAGTATGCCACAACGTCCGTAGGCTTAGAATACGCCGGACGGAAGTCCATGAGATACTAATCATATTGCAAATAAGGAATGTGTTGAGCAGTACCATCTCCGGTGTCAAAATATTCTATCTAAAAGTAAGTGCGTGGACAGCAATGTGATTTTATAAACTGAAGTTCTCTTAAAATTACTCTTTTGGAATTTTGTGATTTTTCGTTTCAGAACTAGACATTTAAAAGCATTCCAAACATTCTCTTCACGATGAAGTATTCTTCGAGTAATTTTGAATGGTTGATGGACAAAGCGGCATTTTTCTTTCTTCGAATATGGGTTTCTTCGAATATGGAACACTTTATCGATGCTTCTTGCATTGTCACCTGGCATCGGCTCTTATTCTCAACTTTTCTTTTCTCTCATTTTCTCTCTCTCTCTCTCTCTCTTTATTCCACTTTGTCGCCGTCTCCTTTAGCGGCCTCTTTTCATTTGAGTTTTGACAGGTGGTGACGTCAAAGAGTAATGGCTGTCTCGGCTCGAGCGGCGCGTGCTGCCATTGTTGATGGGACAAATGTTCGACTTCCCGCCACTTTCCTCACCCATTTACTTTTTTGTCCTCTCCCCCCCGTCTTTTTCGTCGCAGGAAGAGGACTTCACTGTCATTCGGGAGCAAAAGAAGAAAGAGGAGTGCGTGGGAGGGGGGAGGAAGAGGTTCCCTCGTGTGAAGATGGAGTCGAATGGGGGTGGGAGGGGGCAGGTGTTCTTCACCAGGTGTGATGGCTCTATTTGCCTCGAGATGGCATTTCGATTGAGTCGCTCCTTATTCCCTCACCCCCTATCTTTCCGAATTCGAACAAGTTGAGCGGATAGACGTAGCGAACACGTTGTCGCCGGCTCTCTTTTTGGCATGTTGCCACCGACCGACAACAATAATAACAACAACAGGAGGTACGATAGCAAGGAGAAATCCCTCATGTAGCCACGAACCGCCGAAGGTTTTCCCAAGTGAAGGGGACGAGCAACGAACCTTTTCTTCTCTTTCTCTCTCTCATCCTATTCCACCACCCACCCACCCACCCACCCCCGTCTTTCGTTCGTTCTTTGTGGACGAGTCTGATGAAACGATATCAGCAACGAGAAAGGCAATAATTGGAGCGAGAGGCTCTATGATTAATTAGGCGCTTTGAATATTAAACAGGCGCCTTTCTCTGGATGCCCAGGAATCATTCTTCTTCCCTTTACTCTCTGCTTCTACGTCTCTGGTTCTTCTTAAATTCCGACAAGACGAACATGTGCAGATTGCCCTCCGATAATAATTTGATTTCCAGTGTTGCAGTGAAGCTGCCAAGATCCCAGAGGCCCAAGGCGGCATCTTACTTCATTTTCAGGGTTTTTTCCTCTTACATCTCTCCCTGCTCTCCTTCCTTCTCTTTTATTTTCCCGTCTTACTTTTTTTTCCTTTCTTGTATTTTCTTTTTATCTTTCTCTCTCTCTTTTTTTTGTGTTTTCGATTCTGGCAATCGCGTAAAGCCGAAATCTTATAGGGAAGTACAAGTGGCTCCTCCCCCAACCCCCTCCGTTCCGCCTCTTTTTTTATATTTTGTTTCATGTTATTTCGCACAACTCTTCGTCTTTTCTTCTCAACCTTTTGCCTCGTTTCAACACCCAACACGAATTATTTTTTGATGAGTTCAACAACACGTCGGCAAAGCGTTAAAAAAGCTAAAGGGAAGGCGAAGGAGCGGACCTTTGCTAGCGATACAATTTGTATGCATGGTTATGAGATTCGTTTATTTTGCGGAGCAAACGTGATCAGGAAAAATGGGAAACAGAACGTTCAAGATGAGATACGAAAAGTTGTTGGAAGAGAAGGTTGTCGAGGAGAGGGTGGCGTGAAAAAAAATAAAAGAAGGATGCGGAAGAAAATAAAAACTACGAAGAAGCCAAAAACCAACAGCTTCGCCATTGGAATCGGGAGAATAAAGCAATTTTTGTTGTTTTTTTCGCTTTTCTTTTATTATCGACTTGAGGTCCAGCTCGGATGTATGATACTAAACAAAACGATTTAAAAAATAAACGAACGAAAATTCTTCATCTTTCAAGCTGATCCTCCCCCGATTAAATTGTTTTTAATTTTTATTTTCTGTATAAGATTCGGGGAAAGGGCGTGCATCTATCGTATTTTTACTTATTTTCATCTAAATTTGTTATAATTGCCGAATTTATAAAATTGCCGGTAGCAGAAGCTAAGGAAAGTGTTCAGCATAAGGTTGAAAAGATTTATATCAGATATCGTATACACTTCTTGCCATGAAAATCGCTATACCCACTTTCCGTACTGGCAGTTTTATTAAATCATCACAGAGGATAGTAAGGTACGCCCCAAAATTATAAAGAAAAGTCACTTAGTTCAAATATGAGTGGAAGGATTAGCGAAATATTAACATACTTTTTATTGTTTGTGGGAATCGTTTGTTATCGGCACAGATTAACGATTACACAGATGCGACAATCAATGTTAAAGCAATGGAAACTTTATAGCTCATTGTTTTGACGTCATCGATTGTAGCCATGCCCCAGGCTACCACCAGGTGCGCTGTTTGGAAACATTCGCTCTTACTTGTATTTTAATGTTTAATAAAAAATTTTTATATGTAAATTTCTAAAAGGGTATATTATTTTTTTACTAACGTGGTGGAAAGTGTATTACGCATTGTTTTTTATTAAATAGTTCATTTAGTTAAGTCATCGATTGTAGCGAACCTGGTGATAGCCTGGGACACAATCACGTGACCACTTTCCATTTTTCTCCATAGGACGTCATCATTTGTCGTATCTGTGTAATCGTTAATCTGTGGTTATCGGTTCGTAAATTATCTTTAGCAAGGAGCTTTAGCTGCGACAAAGCGATTGTCACGTGCGCGTGCCCATGTCAACAATGCTTAAAGGATAAACAAAGTAACAATCTACTTATTCTTGACGAATCGATTGTTATATGACATTACGGCCACTGTTTTATCTAGTGCAATCGACTTCAAGGGGACCACGAAAAAGCCTGAAAAGTTGATACAGGCGAGCTAAGACCTTGATGGCCTGATTTCTAAAAATAGAATTTGAAAAGGTTAATCTGTTTTCAAGTTATTGTGCAAACGGCGGACGGCCGGATACACGTATGGACCAAGTGTGCATTCTTATAAGTAGCTTTTTGCTAAAGCTCCTAATAAAGTTGTTAAATTTTTCTGTCTGTTGAGTGTCTCAAAAGTATAGACAACTCTCACTTGGCGTATACACTTCTTAGTAATGTACAGGGTCTTTATAATTAAAGTTCCATTTTGACATGGCCATAAAAAAACTACTGGACCAAAAGCTATAATACTTGGTAATATTATACAAGACGGCATGGGAAGTTCATGCCCACCAAAAATAAAAATTAGTTCAAAAGGTCACCACCAGCATGGAATGGCGCTCTATGCAATATTCGTATACGAAATGAGACACGAAGACACAGGTTAACAAGATTTTAATCGTTACTAAAATTAGTTACATGTTGAATGTGGCCTCCACCATTTACTGAAAGCAGGTTACACCGGATTTCTATGGCCATGTCAAAATGGAACTTTAATTATAAAGACCCTGTAAATCTTGCCTAGAGGAATCTGGATTTCACGCCTTTACGTACCTAAATAGCATATAGATATGTTGTCCTCTCTGAATCCAACCCCCGTAATTCCGACCCCAATGTACCAATCAAAACCAAACTAAATAGTGCAGATGGACATGCCCATAGAAAGCTACGTTGCGAATTTCAACCTTCTACCTCAAAAAATATAGAAATTATGAAGGGGACGGACGGACATTATAAAACCAATAAATAGCTCCATTCTTCCGCTACTTAATAATATAGATTATGAGCACTTGAGCAATCGTGCGTCGGCAAAGCGATTTCACGTGCACGCGCCGATGTCAGTAATGCTTAAAAGATGAACAGATAGTAACAATGTATTCCTTCTTGATAAATCGATTGTTATATGACATGACTTTATCTTGGTATTCTTTACACTCACTGTTTTAGCATATATTCGACTTGAAGGGGTCCACGAAAAATTCTGAAAAGTTGATACGCCCGAGCTAAGACTTTGATAGTCATATTTCTGAAAACAGAATTTGAAAAAGTTAATCCGTTTTCAAGTTATCGTGCAAATGGCGGACGGACGGATAAACGTACAGACCAAGGGCGCATTCTTATCGTTTGGTCTGTTAGACACATTCCAGGACAACTGCCCCAGAAAGTGTCTAATCGACAGTCCACCTCCGGCTTTGTCAGAAATTCCACTTAGTTTTGTAAAAATGCTAAACGACCCAAACTGAATCCAGCTCGTGTGCAAACAAGATTGGACTGGGGAAATCGCACATGATGTGGATGTCGATAATATTTATTGATGAAAAGAAGTGGAAATTTGATGGATCTGACGTAAACCGTTGTTATTGGTATGATATTCGTAAAGTATCCACGATTTTTTTCAGCAGACAGTCAGAAGGAGGGTATGGTGGCGTTTTATTTTAATGGCAAAACAAGCCTTAATTAAAAGGCAGACAGAAGTCAGCAGACTATAGATCAACAATTGTTACCATTTCTTCATCTCTTATCCTATTTCAGACGGATAAGGTACCCATACATAAATCGAAGTCAACAAAATGTTGGTTCGAAGAATATCACAATTATGGAATGGCCAGCTAGAAGTCTCGATCTTAATCCCACCGAAAATGTATAGGATGTCATGACTCATGGCACACCTGGTGTTTCCCGCTGAACGCCAATTTTCCGATTAGCAGACTGCGATTGAGGACTGTAGTTACTTCAAACTTTTGTCATATCAATGACAACGCGTCCTCAAACTCATAAAGGCCAACGGCCATGTTATTTAATTATTCTCATAAGGGTGCAGTCTGTATATTTTTAGGACACTCAAATGAACTGTTCTCAATAATTAACGTAGCAATTGAAAAGGGAAGGAAAAATTCCGCGACCTGCGACAAATAAAGGGAATTTTTCCTTCCCTTTTCAATTTGTTTTTCGAAATATTGGAGTGTTTCTTCAGTCATTATCTTATATTTGAACGTAGCAATTATTTTTTTGTTTTTTTCATTTTTATCGAAAATTTGAACAATTCTATTCTATGGCCCGTATGATTCAGATAAAAACATAATGTTACTATATCCCGAGTCCATCCACTCATTCTTGATCTAAGTAACTTTTCTCTATAATTTTGGGTCACACTTTAGAAATGAGTAGTCATTCATGCATGAAGGGTGCAGTTGTTCAGCATCCGCAAATTACGTGTCTCTTCAAACTTATAAAAGGCCATCAGTATGGGGAAGATATTCCTTTCGCAGAATTTTGACCTTCCAGCCTGTTGTGCTGCCCTTTTAAGCACTGGGTAAAGACTCCAAGCGCCCTCTATATCACGTGTTGCAGTGACGGTTCGGCTGCATCATTTGAATTATTTGTATTGCACCCTTGGTACTGCATGTAGTTTTAATTTCATTGCAAATGGATGACTTCTTCTGGAAGTGATTTCCATGGTTAACAATGTGCTTGTTAGTGAATTGATATTTTGAGAGTTGCTTTACCCTTACCATTGATTTAAAATAAAGGCTATGAATTCGGGATAATCTTAACCAGAAAAAAATAAGTCTAACACTTTCAGGTTCAACGGTTTTTAAATGCAGACATTCTCAAATCCACTTCTGTAAGGACAATGGGTGAGAATGAAAGAACTCTGAGAGTAAGCGAATGGTTTGGATGGCGTGGAAGTGCTTAGGGTCAACATATCCAATAAAAGCCGTATTGGTTCCATTTAGTTTGAAATGATCATCGGAGCCATATGGACAAATTGCTCAAGTATCTTTACGAATGAATACAAATTAATTTTAATTTAAACAGTTTGATTCTTTTAAATCAATATAATCCATCTGCTTAATAAACACACACATAGATCAGTGAATTAGACTCATGTGTGAAACCTGTAAATTTTCTTCATTGAAATTAGTTGAAGTCGTATGATTCAAGCGTGTACTTATTTAAGAAGGAATTAGGTGAGTCTAATCATAAAATTTGATCAGCATGCCGAAAAAGAAGGGCCAGCTGACCTCAAAAAGGGACTCATTGTTGGTGTTCATTTAGCTGGAGCCACGATTGAAACAACGAAGGCTGACTGGATTCTATAAGGTGCGATATCCAGAATACTCATCCGTTGGAAAAATGATCCATAGTCTCTGTGTAAAAAAGGTAATTGAGGTTCAAAGGTGATCAATCATGAGCGAGGCCGCCATCGTTTAAAACGACTTATATGGAGAAACACGACTTTCATCAGTTGACAAATGATGTTAACTATTCGTAGGCTGTTCTCAGCCCGTATCTGACAGAACCATGCGCCGGAAATCAGACGCCTATACGAACCCCCCCCCCCCCCCAATTTCTGCAAAGAAGCGTAAAATACGTCTACAGTGGTAGTCTGGAATATCGTGAATGGACACATAGAGGCGGGAAGAAGGTTATATGGTCTGGCCACATTGGTTTGTACCGACAGTAGACAGTGGGTTTGGCGAGAACCCCATGAAGCAGTGCATCCAGCATGCCTTATCAAGATAATTCAAAGTTCTGGTGATAGTGTTATGAAGGAGCTTCTTCTGCTGGCATGGAACAGGTCCTCTAATATTCATGGAAAGTTTCGTGCGTTCTACGAACTACCTGAATACTGGTGCCGATGACGTTTTAGAAACTCCCATAACCAATAGTCACAGATACAAACGAAACAAGCCAAAAACTGTGGAAACTAATGCAAATAAATAAAAGCAAGAAAACACTTATCCACGTAAAGAATTTTATTGATTAGTATTTTCTTGCTTTTATTTATTTGCAGTAGTCACAGGGATTAAGATCTGGGGATCGAGGAGGCCACGCTATTGGAACATTTCGTCCAATCAATCTGTCTTCAGTACAAAAGTGAGGCGCGCCATCAATTTTTCCAATATGCCTCGTTATCACTAAAATGCGTAGGTAGCGGGCACTTGTGATTGTCACTGTTACCAAAACACCATCGTTTTGTTCTTCGAAGAAAATCGGTCCAATGATGAAGTTTGCAGTGAAGCCGCACCAGAACGAGTTACATTTCTGTGCTTAGCGGGCAAAAAACTATTTAAACTAATTTGCGTATTTTACGATTGGAAACATTTCCACATTATGCCAATATGAACATTTTAAAATACCATTATAATCTGTTCATTAATGAAATCGTTATCAGCTCTCAAAGTTTTTTTTCTGGCCACAGTGTACAGTCTAGTGCAAAAAGGTTTTTACCTGCTCCGTAGGATCTGAGCTTACTGGATGTTGATCGGTTGCAAAATCAGGTACTTTTACGGAGAGTCAAGGTAGATTAGACTGGACTTGTCCCTTCTGAATAATGAAAGTAGGGTAGCAGGTATACGCTTGGGATGTGCTATTCACGTGCTCAACTATGACGTAAGTCTTAAACTTTATGCACTAGACTGTACATCAAGCTTGGGTACGTGAACGAGGAGAGCTATTGTTTGCTAAAATAGTTCGTTGCGTAGTCCCAACGGCAACATTTCTACTGAAAATTCTTATATGAACAGTTTTTTAACCTATCCAATGACAATATTTTCCCTTTAAAACTAATGCATGCCCTTTCTTAGAATGACTGTAATGTGTGACTAAGTTTTTGAAAGTGCCGAGCTGATCGCCGTAGATAATGCTTCTACGTTATAAGGTGGACGATAATGCATATTAAATCTTATGAGGAATAGTGATTTTATTTGTGCACGATAACGTTGAGTAACCTTCTTTTAAATAAAGTATACAGTTGGAAAGCCCACTGCTACTACATTTTCATTCATTTTCTGATACTTTCGAAATATGCCTGCGAGAATGTCTTAAAATCGTCTTTCCATATTAAAGAATAGGAGAGCCACCTCTAATCTCGAAGGTACACTTCTCAAGGTTTTGCTTATGTAAAACTATATTTCGTAGCTTCTGGCGATAGTCACCTTAAGTGAGTAAAAACGATTCGGGCCACAACATCATCCATATCCTTATCTTAAAAACTCATTTAAGAGTTTTGCTCGAAGGATTTCCCTAACGACTTCTCACAAAATGCGAGGTTTTTAGACTTTCGCTGCGCGATTCTTGAAGTTCGCTGTTTGTCTGAAGGAAGATTGTTACTATCATTAGTCCTCATCACTACAAATCGACCTTCATTTATTTTTTCAGCCTGACGAAGCTAATCTCACTAGTCGAGAATAGTGGTACCGCTCCATCCTCAGCCACAGATTTTTTTTGGGCATAATGTTAATCTACTTATTTTCTATCTCAAAGCAATAATTTTTTTTAACTTTCAGAATAGGATGGAAGAATTTAAATAAAAGGAATTGAGAATATTCTATTATAAGGCAAATATTATGTAGTCGGATTAGGGGTGCAAGTTCATTAGGGTTTTCTTGGCAGGATAGTCAGAATGCACATAAGTCTACCAATATTACGTATCGTAACCTGCTTCTGGTTTTCTTTCTTTCTAAAGATAATTTCTGTACCTGAGAGGTAACCAGTGTTATTTTTTAAACGGAAGCCAAGGGAGATACGACTGTTTGCCACGTAAAAACTCGATCACTGATTCGTGGTAAAACATACTTAGATACGATGTCTATTTCTGATACGGATTTAGAAGAAATAAAGTACAGCCAAGAAGTTTAATAAAAAGAGGCCAGACGTTCAATATTTTTAGCCAACTCCTCCGCAGTACGCAATATTACCAGGGATCCACAGTTTTATTTTCCGGATAATAAAACCTTCAGTGATTATCACAAATACTGATTTTGCTAATTTCTTGCAATAAATTGAGCTTTCAAGTATTCATCCTCCTTTTATATGATTAAAAGAAAAGGAGACGGAAGGGTTCGTGTACTTTTTTGAAAACTTTTTGCTTACCCTCTTTAATACGAGTGCGGAGAAACTGCCGAGTAAGTTAATCCTGCCATGAAGTTGCTCTTCACGTCGTCGTCTATGTAATATGGATGGCAAGGCACAGTTCTTAAGTGTATCCCCATATACACATCTATAAATTCTGTTTATTATAATGTGTTTCGTATTCATACGTTGTGGCCATCCTGGAAGCAAAAGTTGAGAATAAGAATTGAAGGGAGCAGGATTGGGAAGGGAGGAGAAACTACGAAACCGAACAACATTCAGCTTTATTCCTTGTTTTAAACCCAGTTCCCAAATCCTTCTCTCTTTTTTCTCTCTCTTCCCTTCACTTTCATTTAAACGAAGAGCCATAAACTTTTCTTTTCCTATTTCTCTCCCGCCCACCCCCTTTCCCCACACATACACTTTCTCTCTTTAATGCTTTCCTCTTCTTCTTCTTCCTCCTCTTCTTCTGTCTGATTCCATTCTTCTTTTTTTTCCTTTTTTAACTCTTTGCCTCGTGAGCTTTTTACAGATGGCGTCCGTAGGGCTTCGTTTCTTTTTCTTCTTTTTTTTTTTATTTTCTTGCGTCTCTCTCCCATTTTCCTTTTTTCTGCTTCTTGTTCTAGTGTTGCTGGAGCTACGGCTGGGCTCACAAGCAGCAGGGTATCGTTGTCCCAGCAGGGGCCCCAGCCACTCGCGACCGTTTCGTCGAAAGCCATCCGCCAGACCCTAACTCGATTGGGCGGTGAGAGCGGGCACCCGCGCGTTTTGCATGCCAATCGCTTTTTGGCCAGGCTTCTCTTCGTGCAACCGGTGCTGCCCGAGAACGACACGAGTTAACGCGCATTACATTGATTTATTTTCTTGAATGTGGAAAAAAATTTATCCTCCTCTACCTGTTTTTTTTTTCTTTTTTAAATCCTTCTTCGTCTTTTCCGCCTTTGATCTAATTCGAACTCCTTAAAACGACGTTAAACTTGCGGTTTGACACATGTAGGTTACTTAAAAAAAAAAAAAAGTTAACTTCAATATCGATATTTTTTTAATCATGGTATCAATAAAATCTGACTCGTCTAATATCTCTTGCTACAAGGCCAGCTAGAGAGACAGGCCCTGAAATTCAAAAGTCACCTGACCATCTTAGTCCTAGTGTTGTGACAAATACTTTTTAAAAGTATTTGAAATACAAAATACAAAATATGTGGCTACAAATGTATTTTAAAATATTTCAGATACTTCCAGTCAAATGTATTTCAAATACAAAATACTAAATATGTATTTACAAATACAAAAAAATACTTTTAATTTATTTACGATTTTTTACAATTTTTCTTCAATAACAGCAACTTTTCATATCTGGCATCACTCAGGTGATTTCTTGATGGGGTCGAAATCTTCCCACCCACGCTGAACAGTCGTTTAACAGGGGCGGAAGAAGGCAGAGGCGTATTAAATTTCTTAAATAACTGCTTTACGATTGGGAAATGACTGTTGGGGCAAATGACCGGGCCCCGTCGAAAATATACAATTTTTTTATTATTTTTTAAAGATGTCGTTTATACAGGGCGTCTAGCAAAACGATTTGCTAAAATTCCCCGACTTTTCCCGGTTGATCACGTTAGTTGAACTCATAACTAATCGTTAACGAATCGTTAAATTTAACTACAATGAATTAAAATGTTACCAATTTTAAAACTTATCTTGAAGAAAGAATTAGCAAAGAAACTACCTGTGGCACAGTACGACCTCCTTCGCACGGCAAAGCACAACCGCAAGCAGTATTGAAGCAATGAACGAATTAACCAACTGCAATGAAATCAACTAAGGGTTTTTTTGGTTGGGAATCGGAATCCCATGATCCCCCATTTGGAGTGGGAGTTGTTCTGATTGGCAGTACAGCTGATTGGGAAAAATCGACTGGTCCAACAGCAATTTGAGGGGAGGAATAGTCATTTAAAACTGAAAAAAGTATTTGAAATACAAAGTGTATTTTATTTATTTATTTATTTACTATTAATTTTTACAATTTACCTTTCGGGGTCCATATGGCCGATAAGGCCGACAAGTAGTTCCCCGAAGGTAACCAGAATAGAACTAAGTACAGGATATAATTAACAAAAATAAAGGTAACAAACAAAGAAAAAAGAAAAAAATATGATTTAAATTCAAGGTAGATAATTAGACATTAAAAAGGTTCTTATTGCTTTCCTAAATACAACATAAGGGAATAATGAGCATATATTAGTAGGAAGCTGAGACCAGCATCTGACCCCGGAGAATGAGATACATCTGCGCTCAAAATTCTTCTTGGTTAAGGGCAGGCTGATCGCAGTCTTATTACGAGTAGTATAATTATGGAAATCTGAATGTAACCGTATGGAAATGGGAGATGATAGGATTAGCATCTGATTAATAGATTTATAAATAAAAGAACATATTTGGATGAAATAGATTTGGCTAATAGTCAGGATTCCTAGAGAAGAGAAAAAATGTGAAACAGAATGAGGTTTAGGAAGTTTCAAAAGGGTACGGAGAAACCATTTCTGCAGTTTAAGGAGTCTAGTAAGATTATAAGAAGTAGTGGACCCCCAGAAAATAATACCAAAACATAAAGAACAATGAATCAAAGAATAGTAAAGGAGTAAAAGAATATGTTGTGGAAGGAATTGAAGTCTTGAAATCAACCCTTGATTTTTATTTAATTTTATGAGTAAGATGTCAATATGCTTATCCCAGGATAAATCATGAGATAAAACAAGGCCTAGATATTTAAATGAGTTAGTAGTGTTAAGGAGATGAAGACCGTAGTAAACGGGAGGATTAATAGGAATGCTACGTTTGTTACGTTGATAGAAGAACATAAGTTTAGATTTATCAACGTTAACTAATAATAAATTGGCGGAATTCCACAGTTTAAAATTGACTAGCAAGTGATTAATTACAGAAATAAGATTCGTTATATTTGGGTCAGAGAATAAAAAGGTAACATCATCAGCATAAAGTATGGAGGGAGTATGGGAAAGAGCCGTAATTAAGTCATTGATAAATAAATTGAAAAGAAGAGGGGAGAGAATAGAACCCTGAGGTAAACCTTGGTTCCTAACTAAAGTTGTCGAGGTCTTGTCGAAGAGAACCATAAAGTAGCGACGGTCTGTTAACAATTCAGTCAACCAATTAAGGGGAAGACCTCGAATATTGAAAAAAACAGATAGTTTAAAGAATAACAAAGGAAGTGGAATAGAGTCAAAGGCTTTAGAGTAATCTACAAAAAGCGTAGCTACGTATTTGTTAGCAGACATTTCAGCTGGTAAAAACTCTAAGAGATCAAAGCAAGCTGTGTCGACATTGCGATTCGGCATAAACCCATGTTGCGAGGGATTAATAAAATTGTTAGTATAAATAAATTGAGAAAGTCGGGAATAGAAAAGTTTCTCAAAAATTTTCGCGAAAATCGGCAAAGTAGAAATAGGGCGATAATTCGAGTAATCATTAGAGTCACCTTTTTTAAAAATTGGGGAGATTTTAGCTATCTTTAAAGCACTAGGATATGAACCAGTAGAAATAGAGTAATTAAAAATATCAGCAAGTGGCGAAGCAAGACTTTGGATAACTGAAATTATAATGTCCGGTCGGAGGCCTAATGGGTCGGGAGCAGACGAAGAACTTTAATTGTACAGCAATTTTAGCGACCTCCTCGGGAGTAGTAGAGACCACAAAAAATGATGGCGAATTAAAAGAAACACTATAAGGGTAATCAAGAGTTGAAACAGATAAAGAAGAGGAGGGAAGAAGGGTATTAAGAAAATTGGTTAGAGATGATGAGTCTATATTATCAGATTGTTGAAAAGGGAAGGTATAAGAAATGGACTTTTTTAAGAGATTATTGAGGGTTTTCCATTTAGACTTATTAGACGAAATCTCATGAAAAAGACGATTGTAATATAATTTTTTAGCATTGTATATCAAGTGACGAGTTTTATTGGAAAGAGTTTTGAATTTTGAAAGTGTATTTGGAAATACTATACCAAATACTGTAAAAAAATTGTATTTGAAATATAAAAATACTAAATACAATCAAATACCCTCAAATACTTTCAAATACTAAGTATTTCAAATACATCACAATCCTACTTAGTCCGAGTAACAACGTAATCTTCATGGAAAATCCAAGATGGAAACAATTAAGGATACATTGTTGCTCGGACTAAGATGGTCAGGTGACTTTTGAGTTTCAGGGTCTATCTCTCTAGCTGGCCTTGTCTTGCTACCAAAGCCAACTAGAAAGACAGGCCGGGGCACTAAAAAGTCACATGACCAAAGTAGATCGAGCAACAATCCAATTTTCATTGTTTCCAACAAACAAAAAAACAGATTGTTGAAATCCAAGATGGAAACAATGAAGATTGGATTGTTGCTAGATCTACTTTGGTCATGTGACTTGTTAGTGCCCCGGCCTGTCTTTTTGCAGAGACTCAACATATGTTATTGACTGTAATGTACTCGTATTAATGGAAGGCCCGATGAAAACTCAGTATTCCAAGATTCCTGTCATTTTCATAAGTAAATAGTTATAGATCGAATTATACAGACTGTAATGTGTTATAAACTTGGAGGTAGTTCGGAGTGGAATCGGTCGAACCATTAAATATCCATGTATAAAAACAAGTTTTATCTGTATCGAAAAAATCTTTATTGCAAAACGGCGAACCAACGTCACTACAGGCATGACATCTGCGAAAAATGTTCTCAAAAGGTCTGTCAAAAATGTCATCCTTGTTCTGAGTGCGTTTCGCTGTAACCAGATTCTGCGCCACCAGATCTTCCTCGGAATCCATTGGAGTTTCGCAGACATGACTCTTCACGAAGCCCTACTGGAAGAAATCGGGTGGTGTTAAGTATTGGGAACGTGGTGTCAAGTCTCAGCCAATCTACGAGGAAACACTTCTTTGAGGTAGGCCTTGACATCTGGCAAAAAATGTAGTGGTTCACCATCATATTGAAATCACATTTGCTCTCGAATGCCCAGTGGAACATCTTCAAGCATCACGGGCAACATTTCCTGAAGAAAAAAACCAAGTAAATTGGACCTGTTACGCCTGGGGCGTTTCCATAAGTAGCTCGTCCATTACATCGTGTCTCACCATACATTAATAGCATGCCATTGTCTTATTGATTAGTGTATCCAGCCATTTACCCGGGTCGTCATTCATTGCTAGTTTTATTTTTACCATTTAGCGACTTCATTCGTATTGGACGAATTGCTCAATATCCCTCAAAAATAAGTACAAATTAATTTTAAATGTTTCATTCTTTTAAATTAACACGCTTCATCTGCTTCCCAAAATATAATTTAAATACATATATAGTTGATTCCGCTTAATTCATCGGGACTAGTGCATTTTGCCACAATTTAAACGACTGTCTTAATTATATGAAATGTCACTTATTTAAGTAACTGCATATAGTTAAAAATGAGATTGAAAAGACAAACCACGGTTCAACATTAGGTGATCATATTCATCATTAGACACTTGCGTTAGAGGTCCGAACAGGTGAAAGTCGGAGGGCGCCAGATCTGGATTGGAGGCTGGATGGCGTAAGACTTCCCACTTTCAGGGACTGCAGTTTGCGATAGTCATGCAGAAAGATGACCTCGTCCATAGCCTTCTGCGGACGCTTCCGATGAGCTCGTAGCCGATCCAAAGTGGTAGAATAAGCAGCAGCATTCACAGTTTCTTCTTTGGCCAGAAAAATCAGCAAGAAGAACACCCTGGCTGTCCGAGAAAACAGTAACCATGACCTTTTCTTCGGAAGGTGTTGTCTTGAATTTTTTTTTGATGGGGAGACTCGGTGTGTTTCCATACCATACTCTGTCGCTGCGTTTCGGGGGTGTAATGAAACTCCCACTTTTCATCTCCGGTGACAGTGTGCTCAAGGAATGAGTGTCCCTCTTTGTGGTACCGAAGCAAATGCTCCAAAGTGTATGTCATGCGGTTCTCCATGTGGATGATGTGGGGTGCAGTTCCGAATGAAATGTCCATTTCCAGCGCCACTACTCGCCGTTCTCGCTGATCACGGCATTCACGGCATCAATTTTCTCCTATGTACGGAATGTGCACGGCCGTCCAGAACAAGGTTGATCGAGGACACATTCGCGCCCCGCTGTGAAGTAAACTTGGCACACCAGTTGCACACATTTGTCAATGTTCATGCACGTGTCACCGTACGTTGCACACAACTCATGACGGATTTCAGAAGGCTATTGTCCCTTTGACCACAGAAACCTGACTACACTCCGAATCTCTACAGTCTCGAACGTCTCCAGCTTACCCGCCATTTTGGAACAGCTGTAACTCTGCATGCAAGCCTGCCATCTCCCGGATGGTGAAGACTTAAATACTCTTCAAAATGTTTTGCTAATATCTGACGGTTTTGCTGCGAAAAGTTACTCAATTACTTTTTGATTTTCCGTCGTATTAAATAAATCACTTATTTCTTTTTTCATTTAAATCTTTGGAGAGATGTAAGAAATCATTCTTAAACAAATAAGAGAATACAAGTTGTAGGACGTGCAGCAGCTCAAGCTTTTGCTGAATAACTGGAGAAAATTTATATTTCATATGTTGTTTCTAATATAGTAACATCCTTTAGAGAAGGTTTGGATAATGTTTATCGAAACATATTAAAAAATTATATAGATCACGACTGATTGTGTGAGAGGACAATCCTTGCTGCTAAAACTGACACTGTCAATATGAACAATCACATTCAGGATATGATTCCGCGCTCTGTGGCTGAAGACAACTCTATTGAAACATATGTTGATGGGGCTGTAAACAGAGTTCCTTAACTCTCTCAATCCATCTATAAAGTGTTTTTTAATATAGACAGAAATAATTGTAGCCCTTAGCCTTTCTTTGATACTCTAAAAAATTAAGGATGCAATGTCGAGTTTTCCTGATTAAACCCAATTGTACACAAAATTCTAGTAGGAGCATTTTTAAAGAATTCTTTTGTTTTTCCAAAGAGAATATTTACTGTATTCAAATTCGGACATTGTAAAATTTCATCAAACAAACAGCCCGAGCAACGCCGGGCATATCAGCGAGTCTAACTTTTCATATATGATTAACCAGCGTATATGGCGTTCTGTTACATGTTATTTAATTTTTAAAATTATTCTTTGATTTATAAGAAAGAAAATAACTCGATATATAGTATTAAAATTCTATTATATAGAAGTTAACGTGGTAAAAACCACTTATCCCGCCTCTATCTCCTTAATCCGATGCAAATTTATAACTCGGACAATCATTTCGATATGGGAGGGAATGATTTTTTCCCATTAAAAATTAAAGAACTAATTTCTCAGAAAATCTATAAGGTGTGATTATCTGCGTTTTTGGCGCTGTGTTTGGTTGAGGAGAACTAAATTCCTTTCGATGAGATTATCGAGCTGTGCTGCTAAGCTTCACGATTGTCGAGTGCACGAAAATATTCAGATACTGTTTATAAATTAGATTTTAATCGTACGGGTATACAAGTCACACCTTTGGGAACAGAAAAGCTAAATACTGGTATGTTTCATTCATTTTTGACATATCTGTCGAAACACCCCTGCGAGAACGTTTTTAAGAAGAGAAGAGTCGCGCTCGACTATCGCAAAGGTGCAGTTTTCAAATTTATCTCTATCGATGTATAGAGTTCATTAGAAGTCATCTTTATGTCATTTGTGCATGTACAGATTAAGGTTTGTGATTGTATATATCCATACATAAAATTTCTAGTCGTTGTAAACGATATATTATTGTTAAATATCCAAACGATTAAAGATGGGTGAGGATTTCTCGAACCCTTAAGATTTTAATTTCTATAAAGTTAAATTAATAACCTAATGTAAAATTATTATAAAATTTGCATTGTACTCAAATTATCATTTTTATTAATTAGTTAGTTAATTAATTAATTAATTAACCACTTGCGTTTAATATTTGTTGTAGTTACGACTCGGATCAGCCCTTCACGTTTCAGTTGGGTCAGCGTCACGTGATCGCCGGATGGGACGAAGGTCTGCGCGAAATGTGTATCGGAGAGAAGAGGAAATTAACGATACCGCCACACCTGGGCTACGGCGAGGTTGGCGCAGGTGAGTCGAACTGTTCATTCGTTTGACCTGTCACTCTTCGGAACTGATTAATAAATCAATTATTCAGCGGCAGAATTAAAACACTCTTTCTGTTTCGTGATCAATGAGCGAAGCATCCGACCGGTCGCATGTTTGGTTAAGGTTAAAACGGTGCCGCCGGCACTTTAAAAAAAATTCAATACAGGGTTTAGTAAATATTTAACGAGCATTTTCATCGCCCTCGCTCTTGGTGATATTTTATTATAATTCTGATAATTAAACTTTTCATTTCGAAAAATTGGAATCGTGTTCTCTTGTAATATTTAACGCAACGCTTATTCATAGGAATTTCATGGGATATCGATGACCCTCAGCTGCTCATATTCAAAGGGTGAAGAGACTATGTGTCACTGAAATGCGTATTAATTTAACAGAATTGCATATAATGATAATCAGTTGCTACATAGGGCAATATTCGCTGTAGAATTGTGCAATTAGGCCGTTTAGGATAGAATTCCCATTGGATCTATCTCGTGGCAATAAGAATCGAAGGCAGTCGATTGTTTGATAAAGTTTGAACAAGTGAACAATATGAGGTGCAGTCATTTCTAAGCATAAGATTTGCCAATTTATTTTGAAAAAAAAATACCGATCCTAGGGGTCTAGGCTGAACTCATCGACAAGCTGTCGATCTCGACAAAATCTAACCGTCGAAAATTGGCATATTACGCATTTAAACACAAGTTTGCACACGTAAGGCTAGATAATATACACTGATATACACATATTTACACATAATTTTACTCATTTATCCATGTATACATATAAATACATACATAAACACATGCCTGTAGACACACTCTATTATTATTTTCACAGTTCAAGTTTCGTAGCACAAGAGAGTACTTCATGTATGTAAATATTTTTAAACAAGTTTTTGTTAATATTTTTAGAAAATGTGTATTCTTGTCCTATGTGGATTTAGACTGCAGGCCGGAAACGAAGGAAAAATGATTTTAATAAGAAATCTGTTGCTAAATTTTGAAATAACGATCGCCAAGCGCATAGTCGACTGCTCTTGAATTGTAGACAAGAATGGCAGAATTGTAGGCAGTTGTCGATGGTCAAAGTCTACACTCGAAAATCGACGGTGTAGAGTCTGTACACTGTAGACTCTGTAGACAAGTAGACAAGTGTACACTGTAGACTCTGTAGACACTGTAGACAAGTCGTGTTCATGCTAGCTCGAATCGACAAATGCGTCATTAACCACGTGACCATCAACACTTGTCGACAGTCGACTGCTTGTCGATGAGCTCAGCCTAGACCCCCTAGAAAGCTGAAACTGTCGTCACTTCTCAACGTGAATAATCCTCTAGTTATGCACATTTTTAACAACGCTGACACCATGATTGTATGGATGCCGCAAACGCTTCTTTAGAATCCTTTAGTCCACTAGAAAATCGGTGAGCAAGAACGAACCGACTTGAAGAAGCTAAAAATCGCTAAATTAGATGAGTACGAGGGAACATTCAAAATTGTTGTCACTAAGAAAATTCTGAACGGGGACTGCCCGATGAACAGAACTCAGTGGGTAAAATGCAAGGGTCGTTCAGGGTTGAGAGAAAATGTAATGTCCGACAATCACCAAATAAGGTCAGTTTTTCAAAATATTCCCCATCCAAGAAATTAGGTTAGTTTTTCAAAGCATCCAGGCATCCATCGTTGTAGCAACTTTGGCATGGTAAGAATTGGATTGCTGTCGTAGCGTTTCATCTGTATTGAACTTCTGTCTCCACCCAGATGCTCTTTAAGGGGTCCAAGCAAATGATAATCACTGGGAACTGGGAAGTGTTTGTGCGCAAATTTTGTAATCAATGTTTCGTTTACTTCCCGTTGTTCAAACGACTTAAAATTTGGCACACTGGTTCATTTCCGGTGACAATATAATCCAATATAAAAATTTTCAAAATTCGAATTCTTTAAAAGGATCAAAACTTGTTTTCATTTAATTGGCTTCCAGGTAGGGGGTGGGCCACCTCTTCAGGTTTTCTTCACTTAATTAAAATCCCCGGGCAAGGGATGGCTCACTTCTTCAGATTTCCACGATTTTTTATTTTATTTTATTTTATTTTATTTATTTATTTTTTTTTTTTGGTTTTGTAGTTATCATGTAAAAACATGTTTTTTTTAATAAAGACTGAAAACAATAAAATAATAAATATAAAAAAAACTTTTTTAGGTACACACGTTTACTTTTTCATGTACAGTAAAAAGTTAAAAACTAAAATTATAAAAGGTAAAAGTGTGGCCGCGTTTAACATTAAATTTTAAAATGAAAATACTCTACAATAAAATAAACACTTTTACCCTTTTTTAACTTTATTCTTTACTTTTAGTGCACTTTTTATAGTAAAAGTGTGTGCTTAAAAAGTTTTTATTTTTAATGTTAGTTATTAACTTTGAGTTCTACCAAGAAACACTGGAAAGGTTGTCGAGTGAGTTAGATAATTCTGAAAATGATGGGTCACTGTTGAATATTGGGATAGGGTAAACTGCCCAGTTGTTGCCATCCTTAAGGATAAAAATTGCCTTTTTGCTTCTAAAGTGCTATGCGATTAAGTTTGCGCTTAAACTATTCAACGCAGGACATAAAGGAAGGTTCGGAGAAGATATTGATAGAATGACAAGCTGAAAAGCTTGTCGGCTCATGACAATTCTGTTTGGATCATAGTTAGAGCTCTGCAGAAGAAGAAGAATGATATGCTTCCTCCACTTTGCACCCATCAAGGTAATTACGTGATCAGGATGAGAAAAAAATTTTCAATTTATTACTATAGTGTATCAAAATCACCTCCTACCAAGAGGGGGTGTTTTTTTTTCAAAATATGGATGACCTTTATGGGTACATCATGCTTCTTAACTAGTTCAGTGTAATTCCTCTTGCCATTTATTTAGGAAGGGTGAGATTACGGAAGCTTAGCTTCAAGTGCTACTCGAATACTGTTTCGCTACACTGCTCGATTGTCGATTGTCGCTTGTGTACAGAGGTCGTTAGGGGTCTATGAAAACGATTTGCTTATGCGCCTGCCGATTGTAGGGCGATACTATGAAGCTGTGCTTCCGGGGTAACGGGCACTTATATAACAACTATCTCTCTGCGCTGTTCAAAGTATCAAATTGTGCATGATGCAACCGAAAATCGCTCCGTTTTGGGAATGGTACATAATAGCTCTTTCCGACGCAAAATATAGTTATTCCGCAATTATAATGGCCTGCAAGGAGCGTAGATTTTCTGTGTCAAAGACGGGGATATACAAGATATTAAACTGCAAAGATTTAGCTAGAAGTGGAGCCATTCCAGCAGGGGGAAAACAGCTCAATCCCTGACTCCCTACTAGTGGTACACCAGAGGTGGTCCGTAAAGTCCGAGCTCTCGTCACCGGACCTAATCCTGCAACGCAGAAGACCATTTAAACAAGGTAGGGAAATCTGTTTACACGGTAAACACTATTATCAACCGGGACCTACACCTGCACAAGCGTAAGAAGTGCCGCGTTCACAAACTTACCACGCCATATCAGTGAACGGCGCACCAACTGCCGGAAGCTCTATGAGCACCATCTAGCCGGTGAAAAATGAAAATACAGCCTGACATTGGACGAAGCATTCATTTATCTCAGTGACTGCAACAAACCCCGAGCAATATTTTACCATCCACGATACTCCAAGGACTTCAAAAAATGGCACACCGAATGTAAAGAAACTTTTCCACGGGGCTTCATGATTGTTGCTTGCCATAGGTACAGTCATCAACAGGAAATAATCCACACGAGTTTAATACTTAATATTATATTTCATGCTAATGTGTTGTTTTAATAGCTTTTTTAATTTTAATTATTTAAATTTAATAATCTTAATAATATTAACTCTAAATGTAATATTAAATTATTAAAAATAAATTAATATTGAAACGGTAAAACTTAGAGTAAAATTCAAGTGTGGATCATTTCCTGTTGATGACTATACAACGGTAAACTGACACTGCACAAGGTAGATAGAAAGACCAAGATTAACTAGGCCTACTACCAGGCTAACGTTCTAGCACCTATTTTCACCCGGGATATCCCAGCTCTGTACGGGGCAGGCGCAAACCGGGTAGAGGGCCACCAGAACAAGGCATCAAGCCATATATCAGCGTTGACGCGGCAGTTTCTTCAACGCATGGAACGAGAAACGAGAATCCATTCCATACCCTTTCAGGGGATACCAGTGAAGTCCCCAGACGCCTCACCTATGGACTTTTGTGCCTTTGGGTTATTGAAAAGGTCCTTGAGAAACCGACGTCTGCGTATACATTAGACGGACTTTGGAAAGTATCAGGAGGAGTGGTTGAAGATTAATATGGGTGTACTACGTTCAAGCCTTCTTCAATGGAAACTCCGCTGCAGGGAGATAGCCCAGATGTAGGGCTATCAGATTGAACACAATCGCTGGTGGTGGAAAGGATTCTCAGCTGGTCACGAACGTGTTTAGTTCGTTTTCATAGATCCCTAACGACCTCTGTAGTGTATATTATTGATAAACCCGGGAATAAATGGCGAAACTAGTCGGAAACTCTGCTCTCCCTTGATAGTCTCTACCAATTTCATTGATAATAATAATAAGAAGAAGAAGAAGAAGAACTCCCAGTTTATTGATCTTACAGTTATCATTATATCATTGTACCTTATAATAGTAAAGACAGTCTTGACTTGCGAGCAAGGAACTGTACTTTAACCTATGCACAAAGAAAGTGTTGATAATGGCTAAAATTCCGATTGGTTGGTTAGTTCGTTAGGTCCACATCTAGGTAATTTTGCCCCCTCCTCACATGAGTATCGTCTTTACTCATACCTGGGACAGACAAAAACATCTATACCCATAGCGAGATTGAAGCCATGACCTTCATTTTGGGTCGGTTCCATAGGAACGATAATTCGAAAATCCCTGATTCGAGTCCAGGCCGTGGGAATGTTCTTTACTATTTCCTTATTTAACATCTTTCTTTTTCTGTAAGTCAAATGGTTGGGATAGAAATAGCTTTCTGATTGTAAGAGACCATTTTTGAACGGGAATAGGCATTATGCATAATCGATAAAATGCAACCAAATATTCGTAGAATTTCAGCCAATACTTGATTAGAACCTCCTATATGGTGTAAAATTAAATAAATAAATAGTTTGCGAGAAAAGCGCAATAATAAGGGGAAAAAAGTAAACATTGACATGTGACCGCGAACGCTTCATGATTGGTTGTGACGTCACGTTTCAGTAGCTGCATGCATTTGCAGATCCCAGGCAAAATCTATTCAACTGTTATTCGCCATAATGGGCAAATTAGATCCGGGATTTTATATGGGACAGTCAAACAAACGGAAACTAATACTATTGTAATATTTTAAGTTATTATTATATTATACGTTAAAATATCTTAGCTCCATCATTATTAATTAAGATGAATTAACAAATTCTAACATACCATTTTAAAATCTGAAATATCCCTAGTTATTGTATAATCAATATTTTTCATATATCCTGAAATGATCCTGGCATACAAAAAGATATGAATGTTTGGATAATTTTCTTTCATCTCTCTGAACAGAACGAAACCACGCAGCTCTTCATTTTGGATCTTTCGGAACAAACACGACATGTTTCTCTAGTGAATTTATCGTCTTAACTTGTACAGCTTGGTACGCCTTTGTACTCTGTTCTTTTCTTTTCCGTCGTTTTTAATCAACGCTATCCTTGGTCGGCCAGATAATGCGATATCAGCTAAGAGACTATGAGGCTGTCAGCCATCATCAATCGCGGTGTTTACTGAATATGACGTCACAGGAGAGAAGCTGCTTCCTCCGACGTGGAAAAGTTTAAAAATTAATTGCGAGCGATTAACTCATCCAAAAAATGTGAAATTTTTTATACACGTTCATTTTGATCAGGACTATTTAAAAACGTTATAATTAAAAACAACATGCACAATGCTTATTGCAGCGTTTAGTACACGATTCACAGGATTCCCTAAGATTTTACTGTTAATTAAATGTTTAAATTAGTATTTAAAAATATCATGCTCAAACGAACAAGGGGATCTGCTTTCTTTTTTAAATTCGAGGAAAGCTTTACTTTTCAGTATTAATTTCTTAATTGTTTCTAAATAAACCAGCAGTCGTCTTCGTCGTTGTTCATTAATTTTAACAAAGACAGAAAATCTTTTGCAGCTGTATTATCAAGAATTTACATTTTCATAAAGGCCAGGCTTGTTTTCCCCTTTTCAAAAATAAGAATTCATTAACGTTTTTAATTAATATAAATAAAAACGTCAATGAACCCCTCTTCCGAACGTAGGCCAAAAAGAGAGTTTGCTGTTGCCAGGTAACGAGAGGACCGAAATTCAGATTAAAATCAGATTTTACAGGAGCTACTAATGAATGAGCATCATTGGAATTTGGAATTAATTAAATTCTTCTTTCTAACGTTAAACTTCGAGGAATTCATCCAGCTAATTAATATTCTTTAAAGCAGTTGATGAAAATGTATTACATTCTTTAGTGAAAAAAAAATCTTGCGACATATTTAATTCTTCCTTTTACTTAGATTTAGTGTTAGATTTCCAGATTATTTTTTTATCGATTAAAAATAATCTCACTCCCTGAAGAAATTTAAAAGACAAACGAAGTAAACTGATAAAAGAGACTCTAATTGCTCAGCTTAATTTTCTGAGAAAAGAAACCTTAAGAAATTGAATAAGACTAGACGAAAGGAGAAGAAAAAAGATTTTGAACTTCTAGGAATCATTACCTTCGAAGAATTCCGTTATATTTTAGCAATGAATATTTTTACAAACTTTTAATACTAGCCCCTCAGAATTATGAATTACTATAAAGATTTTAACACGAGCTATTTTTTTCTAAAAAATGCATTCAAATATTCACATGGCCCGTGCAAATGCAGGTCAAGTATAGATATTGTAAAAGATGTGTCTAGAAAGTTCGGTGCACTAAGAGACATGTCGAAAAGCACTAATAAGCGAAGAACACGGTGAAGCAAATTTCCAGCTGCAGCAAGTAGAACGTAAAGAATGTGAAGACTGAAGTCATAGTGCAATAGAACAACGCGTGAAAATTGGGGGGAAAAGGCGACGGAGACTCCCCTTTGGATGTTTTTGCACTTGTACGGAACAGAATCCCCTTCCCGTAGAGCGATCGGTGCGCGCAACTTTCTGTTAAGCGCGGCGTAACTGTTCTCAAATATCTACCGTACTCTCCGCTTCAATGCAGTCCTGAAAAGTACGCATTTTCCAGACGTACTGGACACCTAAGGACGTGTGATATCAACGTTTCGAGCGATTCCAAAAGAACCCTTTGCTGACAGTTTTCAGCTGCTTTACAAACGTGTCAAAAGTGCATTGTAACCAATGACGGTCAATAAAGGAAGTTTCTTTTGTACGAGGGGCACTCTAAAGGTTTTTAGTCAGGAACGCTGCACGCATCCACCAAATTTGTTTTACTTTCACCAAGTACTTCACTTTATCTATGGCCGCGTGCAAGATTTGAGCGTGCCACGTTGCATTCTTTTCGCCTAGCACAATTCTAAAACTCGTATACTGGCAGATAAATGTAAAACATAATGGAACTGAATCAGCAGGCATGGGTGCTACGATTTTCTATGATTATTTCAAAGGCTTAGAAATGTCGGACTGTTTTGAAACTCTACAACATACATTTCTTGGTAGAGCTCCGGGTAAAGCCACAATTTCGTCTAGGTATCGGGAGTTTAAGAGGGGAAGGACGGTCACTTGAAGATGAACGTTGCAGTGGACGGCCAGCCGAATATCTTCCGTAGTCAGCAGCTGTGTCGGATATGAGCGGGAATGACAATCGGGAATCTTATTGGAGAATTGAGCCAAGCCTGGGCATCGGATCATAAGCGGTTAAAAACAATCTTGCATGACCACATACAACTCAGGAAGGTTCATCTCGATGTATCCTTCGTTTGTTGACCCAACAGCAGAAAGCAGCCCGAGTACAGTGGTGCCAGGAAATGATCGAAAATTTCTACAACGGCATATCAAACCGTATCAACGACAGCCGCACAGGTGATGAAACATGGCTCTATCATTACGACCCCGAAACTAAGGAACAATCCAAATAGTGGCTCTCCAAAGGGCAAGGACCACGGAAATGTAAACATTCTCGAAGTGTTGGAAAGGAGGTGGCAACTTTCTTCTGTTCCATTAGCCAGGTGTGCACTGTTGTGCTTGAAAACAAGAAGTCGGTTACAGTATAGTGAAACTCCATCTAACCTCTCCCTAACTGCGATTGGTCGGCCTTCTCACCATGCATATGATTACATTGTTACTTGGTTTTCTGGACAATCCACAACATAAACTGTTAAAAAACACCTACAGAAATAAACTTTCAACGTTTTATGACGAACAGGATTAAAAATAATAATTCTGGACACTTAAAAGAACTTCCAAAAATTTTCTCTTCTATCCCCCATGATGCACAAGCAAAATCGTCAGCCATGTTTTTGTGGCGAGCCTGATCTATAATTGCAGTTCAGCAGTTTAAAAGGTGAATTTCTGTTTTGATAGAAATAAAGTTTAACTAGCTCATTATTATGTTTTATTAAATATGCATTTAGGGTTCATTAAAAAAATTTATGAATTGCATTTCTTTATAAACAAAATAAAAGAACTAATTGCTCACAGTGCTTGTAGCACAATGTCGCGTTGTGATTAGGCTTCGACCAATAGCAGTTAGGGAGAGGATAAAGAGAGTTTCACTATAGAGTGGTATGTGACATCCTGCGTACCAAAAGTCCTAGAAAAATAGAAGGAGAAGCGTCCGAAGACCGGAACAAGAGATTTGTTGGCATCATGGCAATGTTCCAGCACTAACGCCCGTAAAGATAACAGAGTTTTTCTGTGAAGTTCGGGTCAATATGTTGACGCATATCCTTTATTTACTGCTTTTTGTTCTATACAGGGTGTTCTCGAATAATGTGTACAAACTTGGGGGTGGGTGATAGAGGGATCAAATCTAAGCAACATTTCCCTCATGCATTTTTTTCTCTGGAGCATTGTTTTTGAGATAAAAGATGTTGTACGTCGCGTAGACGTAATATGCCACTCAACCCCTGCTTCTGGAACATGTCAAAATCATGGTCAATCATGTAATAAAAAGAACAAAAGCACATTGCATACAGTACAATAATGTGACTTGTTTTTTATGAAACATGCAAATGTTTTACAATAAATGTTCAAATTGACTCCCTCTGGCATGAATGCATGCTTCACAACGTCGCCGCATGGACTGACGTACACGTTCAAAAGTTCCTGGTTCTTCGCGAATCTGTCCAACCTTTTCAGAAATTAACTTACCCAAACGTTTCTGCCGTTTATTGGTGGAATTGTGCAACTCAAAACAACTGTTTCCTGCAGGTAGGATTTCAACATGCTTTATCTCAAAAACAATACCCCCAGAGAAAAAAAATTAAAGAGGGAAATGCTGCTTAGATTTGATCCCTCTATCACACGTTATTTGAGAACACCCTGTATAGTTCAAAATCTTTGTATCGCTATTAGATACATGAAATATGGAGGATTTCCAATGCATTTTTATTGATGAATAAAGTCACCAACCGGTTTCGCTATCTTTTCCATTACCTTGACAAAACGAGAAAAGATGGCGAAACAGGTTGATGACTTTATTCATCAGTAAGAACGTATTTATATATCCTTTTGTTCCCCACGATCAAAAGGAAGCTCAGCGAATTCCGTTTCGATGACGTCCTAGCAGCGTACAACGACTACATTTTGGAACTGACTGCTCAGGACTGGAAAAAATGCATGTCCGAACTTATTCAGGAGGATGAAATTTTGTGTAGAAGCCGAGGGAGAGTACTTCTGTAAGTGCTAAAAGAATGGTCTTCGTAAGACGCGTGCAGCGTTCCTGGCTAAAAACTTTTGGAGTACCCCCTCGTATCTTCTATTTTCTGTTTTCTCATACCATTCATTAAACTTTTTAGATACCTTGTAAACTCGCTCTTGGTTGCCTTTGATTGTTTTTTGCCAAGCGAGGGATAACTCGCAAAATTATCTGTAAAATACCAAGTGGTGGAAATATCCCAATGATAATTAGCTACTAAGTTAGAGGGGGCGGGGGGTGGACCTCTGTTGTGATTGGCAAAGGGTTGCCTTCTCGGATGAGTCAGTTTCTGCTCTCTCATATGGATGAGAGAAACCTTTGCTTAAAACGTTGTGAAGAAACCTCCAAAACGAATCACCCTGTACTCATTTTTGGAAGAACTCAAGCGCTGTGCTGGCAGTGTTTTGGTTTTTGAAATGTTTTCTTGGCATTGTCTGAGCATACTGATATTACTGAAAGGCACTCTCTTATGATTTGGGAATCAGGTATACCCTACATATTGATTATATGGATGCATTTCAATCTGCTTGGCTCTACTTTGCAAGCATCTTATCGACTCTCTCCCACGCCGTCTAACTGGTGTTCGTGCTACATATAAAGATTAGTATAATTACTATAGCTGGTAGTCATAATGTGGTTTGGTTGCGTATTTGGACATTGAATTCGTAATTCCACAAGTAAAAGATATTCTGGGTAGTTAAAAGCTAGTCTGGCGGTGCATCGTCGATAGGCTGGAGATTGATACTGGTGGTGTTTGACCAGATCTTGAATATAAGTCAAACACGAAATAATACCGTATTTCTTTTCAAGACCCATTGTTCTCATTCATGTGTTTAATCTTATGTTTAATTTGTTTAATCAGCAATACTAGAACTTTTTTCCGTAAAACTGGAAAACAATTAATGTCTAAAAATGGGCATGCTGTTCTCGACAGCATAGATGCTGTCAAGAAAGAAGAGATGAAGCGAACAATCGTAACTGATGCTGCTAGTGTCCCTCAGGATGCCTCAGTAGCCCCTTGTTTGTTTGATTTAATTTCAGCGTATATTGGTACTCTATCTTCCATCTAGCTACGCTCACGAACTTAATCTATTGTCTTATAGATTTAGGGCTCTACTTTAATCGTAATGCTTCTTTCTTGCCCAGTGTTAAAAGGGTGTCAACTTTCCCGTTTTTATTCAGATTTTCTTCAAAGATCTTCTTATGAAGCTAATCAGGAGTTGCATTATTACATATAATTCGGTAATGTGATTCTCTTTAATTACTTTTCCTTTGTTGACCTTTTTTTTACTGTCCACTTGTTTCTTTAAATTTGTTTCTTGTTTTTCTTAACTACTGAGCCCTCGGCTAATCGTATCTGACAGCTGTCATTCCTTTTTAAGCAATCCGTATTTGGGCATCCCCAGCCTGTCCGAAGGACTGTTCTCGTCGTTTTGAGCTGTTACAATTGAATCTTTAGAACACTTGTTTGACTTATATATATTAATCCTAAGAACGAAAAACCTAACGACAGTTGTCTCTTCGTTCCTTATTTTTCACGTTACGTTGTATCAAAGAACAAAAGGAGGATAAAAAAAAATCATTTGTTATGCCAACAGGGAAACATGAATGTTATAATCTTACGTTGATGCATTTGTTTTGGAGTTTTAATATTTAAAGATAAACTCTAATTTTAAAATAACCTTTAATCTCTTTAAATTTCTTTGTTCCCAGGCGATAAGATTCCTGCCAACGCCGAGCTGGTTTTCGAAGTGGAGCTGTTGAACATCACGGACGCGCCGCCGCCCGCCAACGTCTTCAAACTTATCGACGCCAACGAGGACGGACTCCTCTCCAGGGAAGAGGTTCGTATTCCCCACCCTCCACCCACATACAATATATAAATAAATATATCCACCCACTTCTTGAACTTTGACTGTATCTCATGGCCAAACTAAACAAAGCAGATCCATGTGGAAAATAAAATATTTCGTTGCAAACGAATCCTCTTTATAAGCAAATAATATTTTTTAAAAATGATTTTTGAAATAATAATTCAGTTGATAAAATTAGGAGCTTATTTGCATAAGGGGTTAACTTTTCTGAGTAGTGAAAGTGAGTGGACAAATTCATATTTGAAAAAGCATATACAGTAGGTAAGCATATATGGTCAACGTAGATATGGAGATATATAGGGTGTCTATAAACGAAGTATACAATATTCATGTTACACTCACAAAAAAGTTATCAAAGATAAAAAAAATTAATTTTACTCGTAAAGTCGAAATCGGTTACAGTGACATCACAGATGAGACAATGTCACAGTTAAAACTTACAAATATGGTCTTTAAGTTTGATCCCCATACATCTGCAATATAAAATTTTACGGTTTTATTATACAGGGTGATTCAAATTAATGTATCCCTGATCAGAGCCATGTAGCGGGGTAACCGGTGGGCCGAATGGCTTCAAGGTTGGAGGGTATGCTATTCAGGGCATGGGGAAAAGCTACTGATATGTCGTTCCCCAACCGCGCCAACAACAACAGCGATCCTCTTTTGCATATCGGCATAAAAGGATGTGTGATCTGACAGGTGATTTCATAAGCACACTGGTATTGATGTTGCCAGATCGCGTCTAACTGTTGAAATTGTTTTATCTGAACAACTTGAGCAATCAATGGAGAATGGGAGCGGAACGTGCAGTGCTCGTAGCATGTCAAACCAGTTAGACATAGCGTATACAACAGATGGAGATATTTGCGCAAATCTTTGCGTGACTATCCCTATAAGCTCCATCTAGTACACGAGTTTCAAGCCGGCGATGCTAGCTTGTAAAATCTGTAACGACTCGTTTTTTGAGTACCATTTAAGTGGGCAAATTTACCGACGTCCTTAGCGTCATGACATTGTTAATAACAACAGTTTCGTGAATCCAGGCTCAGAAGTGGAATACTCAATCCAAAGTTAAATTTAATACCACCAGGAGGGACAACATTTACTCAAGCTTGATGGTTTACATAGAAACTAACGCCTAATGCTTATTCCAAAATCATATAAAACCTTTATGAATTCCATTAAGATTTACGTTAAGTGCTTCTGATGAACAATAACTAATTTTCCTTCATGAATATATTTTTAATTTGAATTAGTTTGATGAAATGCCGGGCAAAGTGCTGAGTATTCCCGACAAGAGGTAGACTGCAGAGAGCAAGTGCTGATACTGTACTTTTATCAGCCTTTTTACGTCTTCATCATCTCAAGTTTCTTCTAGTGTTTTGAGTTTTTGAATTGCTAGTGGAAGCGAAGAGGAAGTCTTCCTTCTTGCCAGGGATTATACCCAAATGAACAAATACAAAATTAATTTTAAAGCTGTAAAAAATGTTGGATTCGTTACTATCCTTTCATTTCGAAATTGGTGTTTCTCTATGATGGTAAAGACCATGTCAGTGCGATGAATTAGAGAAATAGCTGTCATTAATTGCTTGCGCGCCTCCACAACATCATTTGTTAAAGCAAACAAACAGGAAAGGTTCTATTATTTTGGTCCTTTTAATTCATTTTACTGCATCCTAATGGAAAAAAGAATATTTTACGGCAGTTTGCTTTAACATTTGCGACACATATAGAGGTGGATGATCAGGGGCCGGACAACATACAGTGGAGATCACCTTCCACTTCTGCGGAATAGTGAACAAGCAGACTTACCGCATCTGGGACACGCAGAATAGTCATCGGATTCATTTGGATCCGTTACATTCACCGAAGAGTGACAATTATGGATAGGGTTTGCTGCAACGTATCTCCTGGGTCCATATTTCTCTGAGAAAGTATACCAAGTGAACCACGAACAGCGACTGCAGCTTGATATCGGAACATCATCCCACAGATTCAACAAAGTGGATGCCTTAACACACTCGCTTTTCAACAAGCCGGCGCACCCCCTCACATCGGAAGTGATATTACTGTGATAAGGAGAGAATCGTCAGCCGTGCATTCCCAATCTCTGCGAATTTTAGCTTTGGGGTTATCTCAAAAGCGTTATTTATTGTTGAAGCATTCACTCACTGGCAGAAGTTGAAGGACGGCATCGTCTGCTATGCGTCTCTCCCGATAAACTACGTGATGCTGTGGGACATGCTGTAACGCGTTATGAGCTGTTGGTCCTGAAGGATGGTGGCTACATTGAACACCTCTTCTGAGTGTCCTCGCAAAATTCTGTACGGTTCATGTCCTCCATCACCGATGACTCCTTTAATGAATAACAATTTGTCCAACACTTTGGTCAACTAGTGTTAAACTGTAGTTTGGGAACGACACGTTTTATTATCAATATCTCTTCCCGAAGCCCTGAATAGCATACCATCCAATTTTGAAGCCATTCGGTCCACTGGTCACTGGATGATCTGAATGGGGATACTTAATTTGAATCATCCTGAGATATAATGATAAATGATTTTAGGTAGACAGATTTATGGGGGCCTTTTTTTTATTGAACCCACTGTGGCCTAACTTCCACAATTGAGTCACATTCTATTACCACCTTCTATTTTGCCTTCAGCAGCACGTAGCCAATAAAAAAAGGCGCGAGCTCACTTGGTGAGTATTAAAGGTGAGAAGTCTGTACTCTGCATACACCTATCAGTCGTTGCTGTCATGGGTAAAATGATCTATTTATCAAAAATGCAATAGAGGTTAACCATTGGCATTCGGGCCAACGTTGATTGCATTTCCGTAATTGCACAATTTGTGAACTGTTCGGCTGACGCGATTAAAGTGTACGGAACCATTGATATGAGAGGTGAACGTTGAGTGCAAAAGCGTGTGCTGACCGATCGGTACGCAACAGTTGAGCAACTCACCATCCAAATTAACCAGAGGGCTGCCAGACGTATGTTGACAAGGCAGTATAGGGCTCCAATTATACTGGTGCATCGGCAGAAATTGCCACAGTTTCCATTGCAGTATAGGAATTAGACTGCTTGTGATCGGCAAAGTTTGCTTTCTCGGTTTCTGCTGCATTGAGTGGGTGGGCGTTGTCGTATTTGGCGGCAAACTTCTGGAAAGAATCAATCTGCGATCATTGTTGGAAACCCAAGCTGGTGATGGCGGTTTTATTGTCTGGGGATATGTTTTCTTGGCATTGTCTGAGTTTATTGATATCCCTGAAAGGCACTGTCACCTGATTTGGCTATTTATCTATCGTTGCAGATTAGATACACAGTGTCTTTCCTGGACAATGCAACATGTCATGCCAGAATTGTCCGGAAATGATTGTAAGAGCATGACCAAGACTAGAACTACTTCCTTGGTCCTTTAATTCCAAGACCAAAGTCCAATCGAGTACCCTTAGAATCACCTCTGTAACTTGACTCTCTATAATAGCGGACTTTCTACAGCTTACGTAGACTGAACGATAGATTATTGTTTAGGCATCTTTCAAGCAATCAACTGAGCGCTCGTGGGGATATACTGGCTATGTAGAAACAACCTTTAACGGTTGCCAATGTTTGTTTTTAAATTTAAGTTGTTCAAAAGTGATTGGCGCTACAGTTTGTTTCTTCAAACAAAATATTCAGTAGGACGAAGTAAATGGTATACATCAGAGGTATTCCCCGCCAATCTCTATGCACTTTTGCCATGTTCCTGTGTTGCCGCACCACTTCTGCTGAGAAGCCTCCTGAAGGTCGTCGTTAGAGAATTTCTCACCGCGCACCAGGTGAGAGCAGCAACCGGTGAATAAGGAGCATGAGACAACACGGGGTATTCTAGTGTTTCCAGGCTTATATCAAGACTTTTATGTGGCCGCGCATTGTCATTGTTGAGCACTCCGTACCCCTGTTTCCTTGGGCATCGCTGAATGTGTTGGCAGAGTTGACTATTGCAGTGTCTTGTTGTACTGTTGATCCTGACATTGATGTCCATGATTATCTGCTTCCATGGTTATCTCTCTTTGTCCACACATTTGACTGAGTAACTTCTTTCTTGGGCGATGCAGGAGCATCAGCTGGTGGCAATACGCGGTAGTATAGACTGCTTTCGAGAAATAATAGGGGGAGGGGGTAGTTCCAATCATTTTTAAACGACACAAATAAGCTGTTGTTATCTTAGATTTCTTGTAAAGCAACATGAAGTTGTATAGACAAGCATTATTTCCACATCTCAACGGCTGTAAAGTGATTATTGTAAAGGTTTACAGACTAGACTTAAAATAAAATTCTAGCTAGATGTATTTTAAATGATTTTGAAAGGTCAACTTAATTTTCTTTATTTTTCTCTATTACTAATATCAGGAGGTAGGCGTGAAAAAAGAATCCTCTTAAACTTATATTCCAAACTTTAAATATCTTCGCATCATGTTGGATGGTCTGCTTAAAATTGACTTTTTATCTTTCTTGCTTCACGTAGGTGAGCGACTACCTTGGTAAACAGGTACCCGAAGAGTTGAAGGAAGACGGGAAGCAACCCTTCGACCAAGACCAACTAGTGGAGGAGATATTCCATCACGAAGACAAAGACAGAAACGGATTCATTTCCCACGAGGAATTCACGGGCCCCAAACACGATGAGTTATGAAGAGGAAAGCATAGACGATGCTCATTATTATACATTCCCTTAAACAGAACTAAAAGTTGCGGCAAAAGGAATGCAAAATTTGTATGCAGTGTTGGATTAAGTTTTACAACTAAGTTCTAATGCAAAACAAAAGACAAAATTTTTTTCCCTTGTTCACGGGAAGTCAAAATGTAAAAGTAAACCCAAGGCAAAAAGCAATGCAAAATTTCCTATCATGTTATATTTGAAGAATTTGTATGTTTATTCGAGTTTTTTGTTTTAGAGAAACTTTTTCCTATTTAAAATAAATGTTTGGAGCATTTCAATATGTTTTGTAAAAAAGTACTGAGTATTTTCTGTAGCAATAATGTTTTTTAAATTAAAAAGAAAAACTTTTGTACAAATGCTCTAAAGTTGCTATCTTTTTACTGGTGAAGAATTAGAATAACAACGTGAGTTACTATTTCCGTGAAACTATCAGAATGCAAAACGTTTCCGTCGTCTTTGGAATGTCCAGATGGAATTGTCTTTTAAGTTCAATGGAAGTAAATATGACCACTCAGACGTTGGAGTCTTTTTCTGGGAGAGTTCTATACAGATGTTGACCCTCGATGGCCTCATGTCCAGATGATAGTACACGCCTAGTCTAATATGGTGGTAGATGAATTCCGTAGATGTTAACTTTAGATGATTTCGAGCCAGATGGTAAACAAGCTCTGAGAGTCGGATGTGGTAGTAATTGAAAATTTTATAAATTAACTCGAACTGTGTCATCGAAGGTCAATTTGTGTGTAGAATTACCCTAGAAAAAGTTTCCAACGTTTGGATGTAAAGAAGTCATCGTGAGTTTTTTTTACATCCGAGTGATCAAATTTACTTTCATCAAACTTGCATGAGTACATTACATCCATATATTCTTATTATATGGAAAATATCATGTAATCACTTTAAATAATAATGAATTTAATTTCAGTTAATACAGTTTTTTTTTCATTAGATAATTTAATTTTTACTTTTTTTGTAATGCAATAGTAATAATAATTACAATATTATTATTCTTTATTTATGCTTTTTATTGTTTTTAATATTACATGTTAACATAGATTTAAAAAAGGTTAAAAGAAACCAAATGCAGTTCACGTAAGCTTGTTTATGTTTTATGCCCTATATTTGAACCGACTCCTAATAAAGCTCTAGATTAGGAAAGTACAAGTACGGCAAACTTCGTCGTCTGCTACCAAATCCGCCATTGTTGGCCCAGTCGGCCCAATCAAGTGAGTTACGCTTCCTCTAAAATTCGGCTTAAATGCATCCTTTTCGCAAATTTTCTTATTATTATCGTCTGGAAATATAACTGACAATCAGTAAACTTGGTAACTAGTGATTTTTCTTTAAATTTTGATTTCAATTATAATTTTTTTTTACATATAAATAATGATAACGTTGAGGCAATTTAATGATAACCAGATTAAGTTTTTAAAGTTTATATTCACTTTATTTATTTATCCTTAATAAACGATTTACATGTAATTATTAAATTTAAAAAAACATTGTGTGTAGTTTTTGTAATTTTATTTATCAAAATATAATTTTATAAATTTTTATTAAAATATAACTTAATAAACTTTTATCAAATTAATTTTTATATTTATATCAAAAATTTCACTTTACCAATTTTAATTTTATTAAATTATAAAAATTATTAAATTATTAAAAAAATTATAATTATAAACAATATCAAATATAATTTAATAAAATAGGAACTATTAAATTTAAGTTTTTGATTTAAATATAAAAATTACTTAGATAATTATATTTTGATAGAAAATTTTAAAAATTATAATTTGGAAAACTATCCGTTTGATTACAAAAAAAAAAAATTACAAAAACTACACATTTTGAAATTTATTCATTAATGGAGGTTTATAATATTGACGTAAAAAATCAACCAAAAACTTATAGTTAAAATTTTCTATATTTTTTTCCACTCATACAGCAAATTTTCGTTATTCAATTTCATACGTTATATTCAAGTTTAATGATGAGTGATAAAACTTCTCTAAAATAAGATGAAAATAACATGGACGTTTTATTTCAAGTTTTGCCTCCATATTTCACAGACAGTTTAACCTTGTTATATTGAATTGTATTTTCTTAAAAAGAACTATATTCAACAAAAAATTATATTTTCTGATCGTCTGAGAATTCCACAATTCAACATTTCTATAACATTCGGTAAAGTTATAAGATAGACGTACTTGCTTCTTATTATTTCTTCGGATATTTTAACGAATTTATTAACCTCCAAAGAGCATAGATTGAAGGATCATGAAATTTTGCTTATTCGGATTAAAATTTAGGATCAATCAACGAATATTTCATTAAAAATTTAATCTAAATTGCATCTTCCACATGCATTTCAATGGTACCTATCGCTGCGTTTGGGCCAACAATGGCTGACAAACTCACGTGACAGCCATTCTACCAATCAGCTGCTGCGGGTGGCGCGGAAAAGGTTTGCCGTACTTTCCTAATCTAGAGCTTTAACTCCTAATGTAATGCAGCGCACCTGCCAGCAATTATCTGCCCTACATCCCCTAAATCGTCGCTAGCGCACAGCACATATTTTTGATTATGTAAATGGCACGACTTTTAAGGGGATAGAAGTTATATTTATCGCAGCGTATATTTATACTTGTTAACGTACTCCGACTAGTCTCTTAGGGGTCGTCCACAAATTACGTCATCCATCCAAGGGGGGAGGGGGGGATCGCGGAATGCTGACGAAGAATGACAAGGGGGGATTGGGGGGTTATGCCCAAAATGACAGTAATCACTAATCAATTTAAACTAATTTAAATATATACAGTACATGTAAATTTATAATTGACTTGAGGAAAATTTTTAGACGCAACAACTCCAATTTCACACGGGAATTGCAGGGAATTATTTACATGATATACGAGACTGTTTTACCACAGATGAAAGATATATCTTTCAACTGTGTGTATTGAAAAATATTGGATTTTTGAAATTCTGACTTCGGATTCTTAAAGACATTAAATAGTAGAATAGGAATGTCTGCAAGACCCACTCTCTAGCTTTTGTCTTCATTGATAAAATTGGGTTCTAAACTTTAACAGTTCCACACTTTCAGAGCCTCTATCTTCTAAACGGTTGGATCAATTGAAAAAACACCAAGAATAAAACAGTTCTCGAATATTGTGTACAATCTGAATATACCATTAAAAATTGGGGTTCCTATTTAAGATTTCAAAGTCCCCCCCCCCCTTTACAACAATTCAATTTTTTGGCTAATGAATTTTCCCCGCGAAATAATTCACTTTTGATTTTGGATATTTTTTCGTACAATGCTTAGTTTCCGAGATATTTGCCTGGTACGATTTAAATGGGACAGCCTGTATAGCTGTACCCACTTTGGGATAAATATAAACGTATACGAATAAAAATATGAGATGAGAAACAAACTCTTAACTCAACGCTAAACAATATTGTTAAGAAGTATTAACTGACAAACCACGGGGAAAAGCGGACATCTAACAATTATTTGGGATAACGAACATATCAGTTTACCTACAACACTTCCACAGGCAAACCCCATTCATCTCAGTGACCGGTTTCCAAATTTTTTTTGAAACACTTGCACTGTCTCACAAAGTTATCTCAACTGCATGTAAAAAGAATAGAATACTCCCATATGATACATATAATCAAAGTGTCCAGGAAAACTTGCACAAACGCGTTTGCCAAATTTGTGGTCTTTATTTCTTTTCTGCCAAGCGCATGAAATTGCACAAAGGTGTTCATGGCAAGACCTCTTATTTGAATGCTCCTACTACAACGCTTGCAGTCGTAAATAATATTACCTGCAAACAAGGAGAGATAGATTTGCACTCATCTACTAGGTATGTAAATATGAAACCGGAATTTTTGTATAGAAAATACACGTTTATTGTATGAAAATGATAAAAAATATTTTATTCGAATATTGCCCATCGCTGGCTATACATTTTTTCCACCTGTCTGACAATTTGTGGATGCCACGCTAAAATAAATGTTGCCCTTTTGAGGCATACAAATCATCGAGCCATTTTCGTACATTTTCGTAATAAGTGAAGCAAGTACATGTCCCATCGATGCAAATAAGTAGTAATCAACGGAGCCAAGTTTGATGAGTAAGCCGCGTGCAAAAGCATTTCCTAACTAAACGCCTCAATCGTTTCCTTGACCAAGTTTTGTTGCCTGTGATGGTGCATTATCATGAAGCAAAATCAGTTTGTGTTGCCTTTTTTGATGTTCTGGTCGTTTTTCACGCAAAGCTCGATTTTAGTCGATCATTTGTTGTTGGTAGCATTCAGTATTAACGGTTTCGCCAGTTTTCAGCAATTCATAATAGATATCTTTGTGTCTTCCACGTTCTTCGTTTCTCACGTCAAAATCGCCACTTTTGAATTATTTAAACAACTTAAAGCACTGTGATTTACCAAGAGCATTCAATGCGATTCTGCAGCAGTTTTCTTCAAATGATAACAGAAAATCAATGTACGCAAATCGTAGTTTCCAAGGACAAAATTCGACATGTTCAACGCTATTACAAACTATGATGTTGTATGAAAACTGTATTGTAGTGAGTTGAAAATTTTTGTCATAAGTCAAAGTAAGAAAATGGCGACAACGACGCGGTCTGACGGTAACTACATTGACAGCTAGGACCATTTATAGGCAATTCCGGTTTCGTATTTACAGACCTGGTATTGAAGATGATGATTTTTGTGTGGCTTAGCGAATTTGATATTTCTGACGTGTTCGTTCCTGAAACAACTTCAATAAAATATGTCTGTAATAATTAAAGATTTGGAGATTTGGGCTACCTCACCATGTATTAAAAATAAGTAAATATTTCAATAAATGGAATGTTTTTCCTTGTAGGGTTGCACTGTTTTTTATTTATTACCTCGATATATCTTGATTAATACAATTTAATTGTCACTTTTTGTGTCAGGATGACGTATGACCGAAGGGGGGGGAGGGAGGGTTTACAAAAATATGACATGTGCTGACACAGGGGGGAGGGGGGTATAAAATTGTTTGGAAAAAGGATAACGTAATTTGTGGACGGCCCCTTAACGGTTTGACCTCGTTTTACATTCCTCTCAAATTAAAGTTAACATTTTGTAGTTCGCTACAGCAAAAACTATTCGTCAGAAAATCATGAAATTTTGGAAATGCGTTAATTTTATAATGGGAATTTTTTCCAGAGCAAAAAAATAGTTAGTTCCAAAAACCACCAATAGAGGGCAGTTTATAGATTAAAGCTATATGGGGACGTTCAAGAAATACGTCACGCTCTTTTTGGCCTTTTCAGACCCGTTCCCCCCCCCCCGTCCCCCCATGTCACGCTGTGTCACACTTTTCTTACCCCCCTCCCCTTTAAAGACGTCACACTCTAAGTCACCCCCCCCCCTTTCAACAAAAAAAATATAAATTTGCTTACTTAATAGTTCCTAGGGTGCAATGGATTTCATAGCAAAACAAGTGGAGAACCATACATTGATTTTATGGTAGCATGTTCTCATATATTTACATTTTGCATTTTCAATAATTGCATCCTACACAATTAGTCAAATTAGGCAAAAAAATCCTGAATTTGGTTATTCTAAAATTTACCAATGTTCAACTAAATTGAGTGGAGCCAGGTGCCTATTCTAGTGAAAAGATAATAAAATTACACTACATCAGTTTCTATCAGAAGTGAACATTTGTGAGAAAATGACCTCTAATTCACAGAGAGAATTGAAATACTGGATACATATTTCGCCTTTTACTTTGAACTTGAGTTGACTTTTGTCTTTCAACGCTGAAGATGGCTACTCAGTAGCCGAATTATTATTATTATTATTATTATTATTATTATTATTATTATTTATTTAATTTATCACTCCACTGGGAGTAAATACTTAAAAACAGTTTGGCTATCAGCTCTGTTGTTCACTAGTGAGAGAAGTCCGTCAGTAATACTATTATAACTCCATTAAATATTGTTTCACTCTCCGTTTGAAGTGGACACATGTGCTCATAAATGAGCTATTGGGGCAATCAAACACTGTTGAGCGTACCGAAAAAGGTAACTCGTTCCAAATTCTAATTGCATTATAGGGAAAACGTTTTGTTATAAAGACAGGTGCCTTTTCTGGGACAACAAATAGGTATCTCCTTGTTAACTTGACGTTTACATCCGACCTGAACCAATTCTTTATAAATGTGGCTGGATGTTTTTCATTCCATATTGCTTCAGCCACCTCGGAAATCAAAGCAATTTTACAAATAGTTGTAATGGTCGGCAGTTTGTATTTCGAACAAGTATAGTTTATTTAGTTTAAAAGCCATCCGAATTATTTTGTTATAAACGGTCTTCAACCTTTTTTGATTAGTTACAGTGGTCGAGCAGGCCAGCCGCCAGAAATGTTTGGGCCCCTGACAACTCGGTACGTGTGGGCCCCTCTGGGCTCTGCCTCGTGCCTGATGCCTTTTCCCAAGACTAGAATCCCGTTTGTCCCCCGGACTAGAGTCCCGTTTGTCCCCCCCTGGCGGCGGCCCTGGGTCGAGGACCAAAAAACTGCCCCATATGCAATTCTCGGTATAATTACTGCCGTTATAAGTTGGCATTTTTGGGTAGAAGTAAGTAAGTTTCTTAGTCTTTTAATAACATAATTTGAACGATGCATGGAAACAATCAGCTGATCTATTAGTTCGTTGAAACGTAAGTGTGGTTCCATAGGTACTCCAAGTATCTTGATGGAAGCTGAATCGGTCTCTCCTTTGTAAACTGTCATTATACTAGTTTTAGTCTGGTTAAGGCAAAGACCTCTACTTTCGTACCATTTTGATAAAAGATCTAGATCTTGCTTAAGCAATTCCATCATATTATCTTGTTCATGTGGAGGGTAAGCACCAAATAGGAAGTTGTCGTCTACATAACTCACGATATCCATATTAAATTCAAGATTAAATAGGGAAGCTGTCGATACCGCATATAAGAGAGGGCCAAGTCCAGAGCCCTGAACAATACCACGCTTAGAGTTTTTACTAATCAACGGATATTGACTGATGATGTTAATTCTCGCATTGAAATTGTCCTGTATCAACGCCAAGTAGTTCTCCGATATTCCAAGAGCCCTCAGATCGTAAATAAGTTGTTGTCTTGATATCGTATCAAAGGCCTTGGAGATGTTGGTCTGGGCTATAATAAATTTACAGTTTTTATAAATATCTCGATCGGGATCCAAGTTACTTAATAGCCCGGTCTGCTCCCCCGTTGTTGGTCGGGTATTTTTGACCATATATATTTGACAAGGCTATTAAAACACCTTATCTACAATTTTTGTAAGAGGGGAAAGCACCGAAATGGGACGGTGGTTTGAGATGATATGCGGGTTACCCTTTTTATAAATGGGTTTAACGCCAAGGGGAACTTTCTATTCTTTACTATCCGTTGACAGAGACAGTAGATCATCCAATGTCCACTGTCCTTTAAATTCTGCAGCAGTTTATCAGTTATAGTTAGAGTTTATTCCTCAGTTATACATTTCAATTTTGTCATCTTGTTTCTACGGATCATCTGGCTTTCATCATAGATCTTCTTCACCTGTTACTGTGTTTCGTGTGACATTTCTCCACAAGACCGTCTTTTCATATGTGTTTCATCTATATACGCTCCACAAGACCTTTGTTTCAATTGTATTTCGTCCACTTCAACCTTTGCATTTCTCCATTGGATGACTTTTATTCATTGTTTTTATTATTTGTTTTTATATTTCTTTTAATTAAATGCAGTTTTTATTTTTTAATTAATATACTCCTTTATTAACTTCACGAGCTTTTTTCCGTATGGGATGACCGGTTCCGGAGATCTTTAATATACTCCTTAAGCTCTTGCTCAATTATTTTTTCTGGCTGTGGAATATTTGTAGGGTTACTTACCCACTCCAAGTAGTTTTCCTGTTCATCAATAGGCAATTTTGGTTTATTGTCAGGGCAATTGTGGCTCAAAAATTTCTCAATTGTGGCCTTGGCATATTGAGAGACCGTCTCTCTCTTAGCTTTCCTTATGGATTTCTTAAATATCGAGTTGGCTTGCTTATACGACATCCGAGATAGGGAATCTTTTGTAATAATATAATTTTTGTAGGCAATCAATTTTGCTTTCTATTTGTTTTGAATATCTGCGTTCCACCATTTTTTATTATTATTATTAATTTTAGAGTTGCTACACTTACTAAAAGTTAAGCCAGCAGCCATTTCCGCGTTGGCCAATAGGGTATTAATGTTTTCAAGGAGCAAGTTAACATCCTCTATCCTTCCCAGTTCATCCAATTTTACTGTATCTAATTGTTTATGATATTCTTCTCTATACTGTAGTTGGGAATAAGTTTTCCACTGGATTTATTGATTTTTGATGGAGCACCGGGAAGCAAAAGTGTAACCAGAATAACTTGGTGATCACATTTAGGTAACTGCATATACTCTATTTCACTATGGTCTATAACTTCAGGTGTGTATATATACTAGGATCCCCCCAATGATCGAAATTCGATCACATTTCTGAGAAAAAAAATATATGTGTAATTGTTCTAGCCTCAATCTTGCTTATTAATAAACTTTGAAGAATGAAAAATATATAACACGATAAATAACTAAAATGCTTTGCATGACATTTCTGACACTCCGATTCATTTCACCGTAATGATAACTTTGAAAATTTCTCAGAGTAATATTTAAAGCAATCTAAATGTATCTTTTAATATATCTATCGAATTATTACCTAAATATAATATTTATATTTAAGCTAAATCGTCCCTCCCTATCTCTGCGTCTCTCCCCCCGTCCCGCTGTGGAAAATTAAGGTCTGTTTCGGGCCAAAAATCGATAGCTTTTTTGTTACTAAAGAAAGAGTGTTAACAAAATTTTTAAAAAATAAATAAAAATCAAAAACTTCAAAGTAGTATTTACTTTATTTTTAACTAAAAATATTGCTTTCAAAATGTATGAAAAAACCTTAAAATAGCTTAGAAAACGACGAAAAATACATAAAATGCTTACCTACTAATTATAGAAATATTTTGAATAGTTGGTTAATAAAAATTTTTAAGCAGTTGTTTCTATGGAATGGTGTATAGGTACATTAAAGATATTATATTATACTTGGGGACCTTCAGGTTCTGAAATCAGTTCGTTGACTTTCAAAAGCTGCAGAGTATTTGTTATACGGTTTTCTAATGCTTTCAAATGAACATCAACAGCACAACAATTAAAATTCTTTCAAATGAACATCAACAATGATTTGAGTTAATTTGATATTTATTACTTAAAAAAAACAATAAAAAAGGCAATGCTACATGCGTTGACAACTATGGTGCACAACCTGTTCCTTAATGCTACATTTTTGAAACGCTTTTTACCTGTGTTAACGTGAACAAATACGCAAACAAAATATATTGTGCACATCTAGAGCACAGGAACTTTGCAAACATATAAGTTTCATGCGTATTCGGCCACGTTAATACAGGTAAAAGTGCATAACAAAAAATGTGTTACCGTATTTATATATAGATATACAGGGTGCATTATGAAAGTAATGCGCATAATTTTATTGTGACGCGACTATCCATCGTAGCGCGCTCGGACTGGTCGAATAATGTGGTGGGGGTCTGTCCTTCCAAACGCGCCCGGTCTCAGTTCGCTCCGAGCAGTAGGACGTGTCTTCGCACGAAATCTGTTTTTCGATTGTGTCACAGCACGATGGAGCGTTCGCTGGAACAGCGGTACCCGGTCAAGTTTTGGGTGCGGCTTGGGAAGAATGCAACAGAAACTGACATCAAAGACGTCTTCAAGCTCCACCACGACAATGCCCCCAGCCGCACGGCCTTCGTCGTCACCAACTTCCTGACCCGGAGCAAAATCCCCGTTGTGCCCCAGCCTCCTTACAGCACTGACTTGGCTCCGTGTGACTTTTTTTTTGTTCCCTCGACTGAAGAGAGAGCTGAAGGGAAAGCACTGGGAGTCGGTGGAGAACATCCAAGCTCATGTTACAAGGTTCCTGAAAAACATTCCAGTCGAGGAATTCCAGGGTGCCTTCCAGGCGTGGCAGAATCGTCTTCGCAAGTGTATTGATGCAGGAGGAGACTATTTTGAAGAATTTTAACCATTTGTATCAAGCGGATCAATAAACCCTGTATATATGGTCAATTATAGACGCAGTATAATTGGTAATTCTTGTGAGACTCTTTATAATTTGTTTGAGGCCCAAGGCCGAAGTACTAGCTACCATTGATCGAGTTTCTAGGAAAGCAAACATCCAATTACAGCTGAAGTCTCCCAGTATTATATTTGTATTCATTACATCAAGGTCGCCAATAAGGTTAACACACTTCAATTTGAACATACGAGGGGCGATAAATAAGCGTAAAAAATGTCCATCTACTTCCTATAAGACATTTAATTAATAGAGCTTCTAATCCATTTTGGATAACGGACTCAATTAAAAAAAGATGACATCTCTTCACTGACTAATATTAAGATATCGCCGCCTCTTCTTTGGCGGTTAGCTCTATACACCCTGTAACCAGGAATTGCAACTATTGGGTCATCACAATCAGAGGACAACCATATTTCTGTTACAAAACAATGTCAGTCAAATGAGTTTTTAGTAAGGCTTGTAGGTCATCTAGTTTTGGTAGCAATGACCGGGCATCAAGGTATATAATTTTTAATTCAACTTGCTCCTCTTTCTTACTTTTCCTGGGGCATTCCAGGCTTTGACTCATACCAATAATCCTCATTAAATTGGGGATTTGGGCCATAGAATGGTCGTATTGATACGCCTTTCGGCCATATTGATTCTCTTAAACAGTCCTCCATTCTTCGATCTAAAACCCTGACAAGTACATAGGGGGATATCTTTCCCATGCTAGTGTCCATCTGCCACACTCCGTAATATTCAGTTTGTGGTCTCGCACCCCGTAGATCTAAAGCACGAACATGTGCAAACGTATTTGGTATTTCAATTCTCTTTGTGGATTAAAGGTTCCCCCCTTTTTAGTTGTTCCATTCCACAGTTTTTGCCTAATTAATTTAAGGCTGAGACATTATAAATCTTAGGAAGCTTTCTTGAAGGAACAAACTTCTGTTGTGGAGGACAACAATGAGCTTTCTAACGATAGGTTCACAATAGGGTCAGAAAGATATCTCATTTTCCATTTGAAAGGAAAATAATAAAATAAAATAATGTGAAATAATAAAAAAAAAATTCAGTATGAAAGAAATGGAATTTTTGAACGTGTGTATTGTGACGTCACACTTATGTAAAGTCCCCCCCAACCCCCATGTCACGCTGTGTCACACTTTTCATACCCCCCTCCCCCTCCTAAGAGCGTGACGTATTTCTTGAACGTCCCCTATAGAGTAAAGCAATGACGTATATTAAAGATAGACCCCGAAACCTACCGCCAAATTGGGAAGCTAAACCTTCCCATACTTGAAGCTAATTGGGAAGCTAAACAATTTTACCAGTAAAAGCACGTTCTGGAAGAGTCAAAGTCATATTCGTTGAAATGCTAAACAGTTATGACTTTAGTTCTGCATTAGCAGCTTTACATAACCAAAATTATCATCTGCCAGATTTCTGCGACGGCCATGATAGTCGAGGTTCCTGGTTCGAATCCGGGTCGCAGAATTTTTCCTACCATTTTTCAATCGAAAAATTATTACCTGTGTTTGGAGACAATCTCCAGTTTATAATTATTATTATTATTATCTGTGAGTTCATCAAACTTTCTGATGGTTTGGATAGGAGAAATTCTCGATCTGAGAGCCAGGAGCCCGCCTCCCATTGGGCTTTCAACCGTGACAACTTGGTTGTCTTTAAGACACCTTGTGACAGCTTGCCTGTCCGGCTGTCTGCGATAGCCCAATGGAATTTTTCCTTCCATTTTTCATTCTAATCATGTAATTAAGGCATTCTCTGATGATTTTCTGATGAATAGTTTTTGCTGTAGAGAGCCACGAAATGCTAACTTTGAGTAATAAATAGCTGATGATTTTCATGATGTTCTTTTTAGTTATGAGTTTCTTACTGCTTATTCAATCTTATATGTTTCTCGATTACTGTAGGTTCGATTTTACTTAGTTTGTTAATGATACACTGTATATTCCAAGTAGTTTAAAGATTATCAGCTCTTGGAACCGAGTGGATTTTTTCCTACCAATATCTTTGATTTATAGAAGGGTAAGAATTCCTGAAGTGGGCCCCTCAAAAACAAACATGTCGAAATTTAAAACTTTTATTGTAATTTGATAGTACCTAATAGAGTACTAAAATTCCCAAAATATTTTTGAAAAGTTTGCATTTGTTAAAAAGTTATAAACAAATACATTTTTTTGATATTTTTTGTATACAAAAATCGTATCTCAAGCTATTTTTTTCAAATCTGTTTGAAATTTTAAAGATAACAAGTAAAGCGTATATACGAGAAACGTAACAGAATGAGAAAAAATTTTTTGGGTAAAAAAAAATAAACTTTTAATAAAAAAATGATTTTTTTTAATGTTCTCAATCGATTTCAACAATTTTGAAAAAACACACTGAATCTGTATTTATTAACGATTTAGAATTTGAAAAAGAAATTTGGTGATCTCTGTTTTTACGCGAATGCCATCAATTTTTGTCAAGCTATTCAATCGTATCACTGGGCTGTTAGCAAGTAACTCTTAATCTTCACTAGGGAGCTTCCCTGTAAAGCAAGAATCATAACAGCCGAAGCCGACGCGATCTATAATATTTTTCATAAAAGAAGACCAACGAAACGAACCAATCAAAATTCGCTGCTTATCGCTTAGTTATTCCGTTCATTGCTCCACGCTCTCGCGCTTCAGAGCTACATACATTTCAATAAATTTTCCTTTACATAGAGTAGATTAAATATTTGTAAACTTTTACTAATTTGTTTACTTAAAAATATCACGATGTGGAAGCTTACAAACAATTAGAATTAGGATTAAAACATTAAGAATTAGCTCTCTCTAACGTCAGGAGAAAGTAATGAATCAACAGTACTTGCATCTGATTGGTTCTCACTCTGACCCGAGCAAAGGTCAACGGTCTTCTTTTATGAAAAATACTATAAACAGCTTCGTTACAGCCCAGTGGTACGATTGAATAGCTTGACAAAAAATTGATGGCATTCGCGTAAAAACAGATCACCAAATTTTTTTTTCAAATTCTAAATCGTTAATAAATATCGATTCAATGTGTTTTTTCAAAATTGTTGAAATCGATTGAGAACATTAAAAAATATTCATTTTTTTAATAAAAATTTCTTTCTCATTTTTTTCTCATTTTTTTTATATTTTTTTATGAAGTATATACGTTTTATTGGCATCTTTAAAATTTCAAAGAGATTTGACAAAATTAGCTTGAGATATAATTTTTTAAACAAAATGTACCAAAAACATGTATTTGCTTATCATTTTTTAACAAATGCGAATTTTTCAAAAATATTTTGGGAATTTTAATACTCCATTAGTTACTATCAAATTATAATAAAAGTTTTAAATTTCACGACATGTTTGTTTTTGAGGGGCCCACTTCAGGAATTCTGACCCAGAAGCTCATTCTCATTTATATGAATGATGTTGGTGGCCCAGTAATCCTGCCGAATATCCTTTCGCGACCGTCGATTGTGTTAGATGTATAAGCCCTTCCTTTGGACTATCGTCCTACATCGCAACTTCTATTGTACCAGCGCTACTGAAGAGTACAAAAGGGATAGCGTCCCATGCCTCCTCACAGACTTTTCAAAATTCGTATTTTGTACGGGGCCATATCGACTACATTATATGTATCAGACTCGCTTAAGTAATCTAAAGGCCCAATAATCCATCAGTGCTACATTCTGCGACTTCACTGGAATGTCTAAGCTCGAATACTCGTTTCTTCTGCCTTCCTGGCTATCTCCGTCAACCTGGTGGTAGGTCCTGCGCATGGCGACGTGGCGTGAAAGCAACCTGGGAACAAGGCTTTGTCTATATTATGTCTATATTCCAATCTCAAACTTTCATTGACAACACGACTCACCGTTATTGGTGATACTCCGATAGCTCCTGCAATCCTTCTAGGAGTTTTCGGTTTTTGGTTTCGACGCTGCCTTGAGTTTACGCATCATATCAGCAAGCCAGCTCTGTGAAGCTAAGCATCACCTAGCACGGCCAGTGTTGTTCCACTGCACTTGAAAGTGGTAATAGATAGTCCCCCTAAAACGTAATAGATTTCGCAAAAAAAGTAATAGATTTCACAAAAAAGTAATAGATTTTGGGAGACAGTTTTATTTTTATTGGAAAACTATGAAGAAATTATCAGATCTGAAGAAAACTTTGAAGATCAATTTATTTAAAATCTAAAAATATTAAAAGGTACCCATAAATGCAGAATAATGCAAATAATTCCTAAAATTAACGTTTTTTAAGAACTCAAGACTATTTAGAATTGTTTCCATGGCCTGGCATTCTTCCTCTGTTTCTGTTTTTGTATGAGGACGCATAGCTTTTAGTGCCATTGTTTTTGGAACTTTGTAATAATTCTTTGGTTAATAGCACAGCATTGCATGTGGAAACAAGAAGCTTATTTCTAAGGTCCGTTTTTATAACATAACCTAGCCTCTCTCAACAGCAGCAGTAGATGAGGCAAAGACAATAAAGCCTTTATGGCAAGTGTCTCGATCAACTTTCAGGATCATTTTCATAAGTTTGTGCCACCCTACAATTCTTGAAGCAACTTATACTCATCATTCAAGCTCACTATCCCATCTGTTATAATGGTAAGAAAAAACTGCTATTAGAACTAAATATTTCCTGAAACAGCTGTTTTCGGTTCTAATCTTGATACTGAGCTCATTCAGAAGTCTGCTATCAAACGGGAACCTTATTTGAATTTGCTTGCACAATTCAATGTAAAAGAAGCACAGATCATTAACAGGATAATGATGAATGTGATGCGTTACTCGATTTGACTTCCCAGTGGGAAGTTCCCACCCAATTTTTTAACAGCACTAACAACGAAGTCAACTGGGAGATTATTGCCCACTGCTGCTGACCTCGATGTAGTCATTCAAAACTGTTAATAAGTGTTAATCAGTCAGGACGGGTTTGAATTTGAGGAGAACATGGGAAAGAAGGAGGTGTTTGAAAGGAACTACAAAGAAGAGGAGGAGAGGTGAAAGAAACGAAAAGCGTAATAGATTAGGAAGAAATCGTAATGACGTAATAAAAATAATTGAAAGTAATAGATCAATTACAATTGTAATGAGTGGACCAACACTGAGCACGGCTAGTCACTAGATGGGTGACCATCAGTGGCATGTAATCTTCACCCCCCCCCCCCCGGAGAGCACGTAAAGCCGTCGGTCCCGGCTGCTGCTACCATCTTACAGCAGTCCTTAAAATGCGGAAGGCAAGGGGAAAACCACCGCATAGTCAGGCGAAACATCCCAAGAAATCTCCTGATGGCCATAGTCAGGAGGGCGAACCAGAATACGGGCTGATTACACCAAACACTCATCAGCTACTGGAATAGGATGTTTCCTTCAAAGGATGCAATTGACATGGTGTCTTTCTGACAAGAGTTCGAATCATGCTTCAATAGATTATGAAGAGCTGCAAAATTTAGCTATTTTTTCTGCCTACTTATTCGCGAATAGGAACAGTTTTCGTCGGAAAGGGTATATTGCAGTCTCGTGCAAGTTCGAACAAAGTGGATATAAATAACTTTCAAAGGGCTACATGCAACAGAAATGCGAATGATCGACACTCCACAAGATCCATACAGTGCTTCGACAAAATCGTTCATACAGAAGTGAATCAGCCTCTGTAGAGAAATATAAATTGAGAGGCACTTGATATACTTGAGACTCCATGATGTGGCGAAGACGATGAAATAAAGTGCTGTCATATGCTGATATTGTGATTTCTTTTTAGAAAGCGAATAAAGTCTGTGTGTAAAAAACCGATGAGTATGTTAAGAAAACGATGAATATAATATGCAAATGTTGAAAGAGATAGGAGTGAAATGAATTGCAAGATAGTATTGAATAGGTTCTCCTGGAGCAATGCACGAATTTTTATACAATAACCTATCGAATTACTAAAATTTAAATCGTTCCAAGTCATTCGTAAGCTGATGATATATGGTCAATGAATTTTTCAGTAATCCGTTCACTAATTCTAAAAATCAACCAAAATTTTATATTTTTAAATTTTTTTTTAAAATTTTAATGAGAAGCAGACGATATACACAGGTATGTCATATTAAAATCAAGTGCACAGTAGAATTAATGTATCAAGTGGCAGAAAGCCGTACGTCATTAAGATAAGCAAATAAAGTTTGTTAGCAAGTAAGTTGAATGTTCATACAAAATTATTGCACAAAATGAACAGAATTAAATAAATTTATATTACAAGACGAACTTGTTTTAGCATTATTGAACACATCATGAATAAAATATTCCAATATAATACTGCAGCTTCAGATATGGCAATTTGGATACCCAGTAGAAAATCACAGGTTGAATAATCACAGGTAAGAGTAAATAGAATACATCTATAGAAGAAAACTACCTGTAAATAGCATTTTTGCTGTAGTACAGTGTTCAGATAAGTTAGCCTTCAAAACAAATAAAACAGCATATAAATATCGGAAGAAATGTTAATCCTTAAAGATATAATTAAAGATTAACAATACACAGTTATTAAAAACTGCTTCAAAAGGTTCCATTTCATTACATTAAATAATTAAAGGAAAGACAACAATAAGCAATTCTTAAAAAGTAAAGCATGAAGTTCCAATTCCCGGAATTAAATAATTTAAACGAAAAAAATTTGACCAGCTTCAAGGCTGATAAACATGATTACTATAACAGTCTTTTCCCGTCCTGGGACTTTAAACGAATGATAAGGCGTCCCTTGCTTTAAAGCAAGATAATTCTGTTATCCCCTTTATCTGTTAAATCGTATCTGCTAAAGACATGGGCTGAAACTTAGCTCGCTTTGAAATAATGTTGCTTCATAAGGCGAATGAAAACTTCGGATTCCTTGAACTTCGTGGCATTAATTCTCAACAGTCACAATCACTTCTACTCAATTCTTCACTAGGATATACCCTTTTCCAAGAACGGATGATCCTTCGCAGTAGCTAAATTTCACATACGAAAATTTCACATACCAAATGTTCATAATTAAAGTATCCCTATGCAAATAGACTACAGATATATCTAGCGGTTTAAACAAACAACATTTCGTATGCTGTCAGTTCAGGACATGCGGAAAAATTGTCCCTACAAACCATTTCAGTAAATACAATAATGATATTCATCATCATCTGATAATGGAGCAGGCCAAAGGGTTTGTGCGATTACCTTCTTCGAAGACTAATAGACCGAGGATAATTGTGGCTGTGAAGCCAAATCGCATTTTGGTTTTGGATGAATGAGCGAAATCTTTTGAAATCCTGACGTGTTCTGGCAAGTTGATACGATTGCGGCTGATACGGATGTGGCATCGGACTCTTTAAGGCCTCCAAATTCTACAGGGTTTCTGAAAAGTTACTTTGGAAATAGAGGAGTGAAATTTGAAGTTATACCATTGGAAGTACGATGCTCATATATTTAAACACTTCATGGAGGTTTGCTGGAAATTTGAATGACATTGGAGTTTCACTCCATCATTTCCACTTTTCTGACACTCTGTATGTATTTATTGTGCATTGTACAAATGTTGCTCCTTTGTCGCTCGCAGAAGTTACAAGCACCTTTTATCATAAACTAATTATGATGCAGCGTTAGTGTCATTCAATCAGAGTGAAATTTGAACATGATTTCAGATACTGAAGCAACTAAGTGTTTAGAACTACTGTAAACCTTATCTTGTACAGTCGGGTGCATAAAGGTTTTTACCTAAGTCAAAATTGTTCGGCTTCCTTACAATACTTCAATCCAATGAGATTACTTTTTCCAGGTATCTAGTCGAGCACGCTTACTATGGAACGATTCCATTTGCTTAGCATCGGGAGCAGGCAAGTTTTACGTCACGTGCTCAACTATGTTGACAAAAATATTATTTTGGCTGTTCTGATGAGAACTTTTGTTTTTATTAATAATAAACTAATCTATTTGATTAATGGTGTAACATAAATGATGCACAGTATCGATATAATTATATGCGTGATCAAGAGATAAGCTGATGCAGCGCTCCTTATGGTGTGATGAGGAAGTGATTTACAGGTGAAAGCAGGGAATAGGGAGCGCCGTTTTCCGTATTCCCTGGGTGTAAGTGGAAGCTATTTTCTTTTGACTGCTCGAAAGGTTACAAGTCTCATTTTTTGTGTGTATATAAAATAATCAACGACAATTATGCCAAAAACCATCCGAAAATTTTTTAAAATTTATTATTTAACTAGATGGATCCCCATCTTATTATTAATCCCCATCGCTTTAATTAAAAAATAATAAAATAAAAAATTGTCAGAGCAACAAATAGAATAATCATTATGCACAAAAAAATAGAATAACCACAGCTTAAATATCTCATTATGCTCAAAGAATAAGAAATGAGTTAATATATAAAATCAAAATAGCTTTAACCCCTTCAGTCACCTTGGCAACATATGTTTCCAACTTGTATCTTGGACGTTTACCTTGTCAAAAGTGCGGTATTTTCTTATGTTTTATAAAATTTCGTACTAAATAAATGACATGAATAAAATCTGTTGATTCTCTAATAAATATGTATATTTCGGTAGCAAATATAGCCATACATGTAAAAAGATAATAAAAAATGTTAATAAATAAAAAACTGCTGGTTATGTTTAATGTAACAGTATCAATATAATAAATGTAAAAACAAAATTTTTACAATCGAATTTAAGGTCTGTGTCTGAAGGGGCTACACTAAATTTCTCTGAAAGTATTAAACTGAGACCTAAAGTGTCAGCGGATAAAATGATCAGTTTTTAAGGATCTTTCTAACGATATAACATTTAACAGAACATTTTCAGAGTTTTTCAGTAGTCACAAGGAAACGTCATAAAATGATCAAGGCAGGATTTTCTTTCTGCAAATCTCCAGTTTATTTAATTCAAAACAATGATTGAATATTGTCTCATTACAACAATCCCTGGCTTCTGATGGATTGTGTAACTTTCTTTGTTGGCTTCATATGCGCATGCGCAGAAGTGCCAATTATGCTCTTACAAAAAAATGCTTTGCATTTTAATATATAGGATTATTTTAATAGTAGAGAATATTAAATGATTTGAACAAAAGATGATTTTTGTAAAAGTAACGGTGGTATGAATTAGTGTATATTTTATTAAAAACTAAAATATAGAATAAAGCATGACATGACAATTAACATGAAAATTTTTTTAAACCCTCAAATAAACAGATCAAATTGCACACTGGATGAAAAAACTTTAATCTGTTTATGGTGTTCTTTACATACACTGTTTAAAATTTAAACGAAATCAAAAACGCGATAATGAACAAAAAAAAAGTCTATCCATATCGGATTCGAACTCTGCCATTCGAGGCAGTAGGCAGAGACTTTAATGCTGTCAGCCGCTATCGCTTATTATTGTCAGGAGGGAGCAGACGACGAGCACATCCCAAGGGTATACCTGCTACCCTATTTTCATTCAGAAGGGACAGGTCCATTCTAATCTGCCCTGACTCTCAGCACAAGTACCTGATTTTGCAACCGATCAACATCCAGAAAGCTCAGCCCCTACGGAGTAGGTAAAAACCTTTTTGCACCCGACTGTACATACGGATCTTTTTTTCTCGAGCATCAGTGATTTTGTTATGGGAAGATAAGTTAAGAAGCTGCAAGCAAAAAGAGTACCCTTCTTCTTCAGATGCCTTGCACCCTTAACTTGCCGTTTTGATTGCCTCTATGATCACCAATTGGAATTAAGGCTGATTGTAGATTACTCAAAAGAACATTATCTCTCCCTTATTGTATAGGCGTCTTCGAGATGGTTGTCATGACGAATTTGTTGATGGCAACACGCTTTCACTTTGCCAATTTGTTGATATAAACCGTATACCTTGCTCATTGGACAGGCAAAATAGGGACAAAGGCCATCCAATGAGCGAGAAAGCAAAAACTGGATATAAAGAGAAGCAGTCAGAGAAGGAGGGCTATAAAGACAAGAAACGAAACAATACAGCGGAAACTAAAAGGCATCAAGGAAATCTGCGGGAAATACTGAAGGAATGGCATCTTCGATCCATCAGTAATATCTAGGCAGATGTTTGTGTCGCCGATACATGGATAAGCCACGGACCTTTCTGAATTGTGGTAGTAACTGCAAAAAAAACTTTATGCAAACGTTTTTTAATTCCTATATTAGAGACGATCGGTTCAATAAAATGGTGGCTATTACAACATAAATGCTGCGATAGTGCTGCTTTTCAAAAAAGGGGAGCAAGAAAATTTGCAAAACTACATACCTATCGGTCTCCTATCTCCCATCAACAAGATTTTCACTAAAGCACTTTCAAGCAGATTATAAACAGCGCTAGATCGAAACCCAACAGGGAGGAAAAAAACAGGATTCAGAAGTGGACATTAAAGCTTTGCGAGATCTCATTGAGCGCTGTAATGAATGTGAATTAACACTCTGCTTTGCCTTCACCGATTACGAAAAGGTCTTTGACTCGGTATCCATGTCATTCATGAAAGCTCTAGAGACAAGTGGAATAGACAGGACCTATCAGGTATGTAAATATGAAACCGGAATTTTTGTATAGAAGATACATGTTTATTATATGAAAATGAGGTCGGAGTTACGGGGATGGTAGTTAATGGGAACCAAGTGATCTACATGAGTATAGGTAAATAAATGAGTTGAATTCGATATGCAGATTCATCTAGATTACTATAAAGCTTGGGCCAAATTGTCCCAGTGGGGTCGGAGTTGTGGGGGTGGCAGTCACTTGGTCTTCAAAACTATGGCAATATATGGCATGTGATAGCTCTTTTAGATTTCCTAAATACTACGTTCAACAAAATAATTTTTTTGCAAAAAAAAATTGGGGGGTTAAAAAATCCAAAGAAAGGGGTAAAAATAGATGAACTCAAGGCTTTCACTACTTTCCTATACTTTCCTCGGGGGATTAATTGCTTGTTAAATTTTATGTATTAACCATTGCTCTTATCAAATTGTTAAACTCAATAAATCTTTAGATCTTTTATCGAACGAAATTGCATTACGCCATTCAATTTTTACAATGGTACGCGCCTTTACAAATTTGGCAAGTAGAAATGAGTTCCATTTGCACTCTGTTTCCTGTCTTGATGGCTTCCAAAATTCTTATTTCTGCTGCTTGGCATCTTGCCATTTCTCAGCTTATCTGAAATTGAAAAACAAATTGAAAAGGGAATAAATTCGCATCATATAAGGGTCACTCCGAAAATAATCTACCACAGTTTTTAACGAAACCAATTTATAATTCACATCTTTACTATTCACACAATATTAGAATGATCTTTCACGGAAGGAGCTACTATCTTCCACATAATCCCTACCTCTTAAAATAGCTGTACGCCATCTTTGAATAAGAACATGTCTAGCCTTGTAGGTTAAAATCACCAATAGCAGTATATATTATTTGCGCCCAACGACTGTATGCACTGCAGTTAGCAACATCTTCCCTATAATCTTGCCGAAAACATTTCTATCATCTTATTCTCGCACACATTGCATCCCTCACAAGTGGAGGAACAAACAAATTGGAAAAGAAAAGGATAGCATGTAAAAAATAGAAGAAATAGGATATATAGGTTTGTTCCATAGTTATTCCTCGACTCTGACAAATAAAAAAACAGCAGTAAAAGATTCATTTTTATCCAGAAAAATATCTGCGCTCGGCAGCAATACGTTGTGCCCATTGTGATTTCCGTACAAAAATACCGCGTAATGTCTGAAGCTATCATCATAGTGATCTAAGAAATCACTGATAGTATGACTCATAGCATATTCGTTAATGAACCGTTTTCCTTTTAATAAGTGGTCCAAATGGCGAACCTCAAAGCTTGATGGACTATATTACATATGCAGACTGCATAGAGGATACGGCCCTCAAAGCGTTTATTTTCTGTAGGCACGTGGTTATGCTCCATCGTGGATGTTTGAATATTAGTTTCGGTGGCTTCACATTAGTTCGGAGCCAAACATTATTACTTTGTTTCCATAAAGCATCCAATTTTCATCAACCATAAAGATCCATTGCAGAAAAGGAGTGCTAGTCTCACGTCTCTGGAGGGTAATGCATGTTCCAAATGTCTTATGAACTCACCGAACAATAGCAGACATGTGGAACTCGAGTGTTCCATTTTTTTAAAATTTGCCCATGGCTTACTTGGATGTCTGCAAGCTGTCGCTGTGGTGATACGAAAAGTCTGCACTGATCTCATGCTGGTTTTTCTTCGACTTTTTTGCCTTAATTGTAATCCAGTAATTAAGAAAAGAAACGGCCCAATAAAAAAGATATGATGCATTATATTCGGAGCGACCTTCGTTCCATTAGAGTTCCCATAAGCGCCAGTAAACTAGATATTTAAATGGGGAAACCGTGAGATAAACGATAACTAGAGACAAATCTATATTTTGCCTTTCAATATAGTAATCCTAATCAAGCTTATGAGTAAATAAAAATTAACATTAAAGGCTTTTAACCCCTTCAGTCACCTTGGCAACATATGTTTCCAACTTGTATCTTGGACGTTTACCTTGTCAAAAGTGCGGTATTTTTTTATGTTTTGTAAAATTTCGTACTAAATAAATGACATGAATAAAATCTGTTGATTCTCTAATAAATATGTATATTTCGGTAGCAAATATAGCCATACATGTAAAAAGATAATAAAAAATGTTAATAAATAAAAAACTGCTGGTTATGTTTAATGTAACAGTATCAATATAATAAATGTAAAAACAAAATTTTTACAATCGAATTTAAGGTCTGTGTCTGAAGGGGCTACAGCACACCATGAGATTAAAATTACGACAACACTAATACTTTTAGATGTGAATTTTTTAATCTTATATTTTTTAATAGTGCTTACTCGGGAAACTATAAGCTACTTTACCATCTGAATTTAGTGCCATTCTGAGGCAGTAGCAGCAAAGATGCGAGGGGAAAAAAATCATCATTTTATTTTAGCTAAATGGATTTAGATGACGGTGAAGGACTGTAAAGCATCCAAGTTAGAATTTTATATATTTTGAAATAATCCTCACATTTAAAGATTTCATTCCTAAGAATGGTTAAAAATGGGCTTTATCTTCTACGCAAATGTTTAATCCGTTATTTAAAATTAGACTTCTGTAGTACAGTTTTCAATATTTATCCTTCATAGGGCAACAACAATTTTTAAAATATAACTGAATTAATTTTAAATCGACTAAAATCAAAAATCACGCTAAATTAAACAGATTATCTCTTGAGCGTTTTAACATATTCATTTAAGTTTGTAATCTCCATCGTGGTGAATAATCTTTTTCGTTCGAAAACTGTCTTCGTCCTCAAAAATTGTTTTTTTAGATGTCAGAAATTTGGTCATTATCTTTTATGATAAGAACAGGACGTGTATTAGTTCCCCATCTGAATCTGAATAGTTTGAATCTGAGACGTTAAAGAGATCTCTATGTTCAACCTTGACAATGAGCGCTATTAAGAACATTGCCAAGAGAAAGAACAAAGAACCTTGTGTACAAAATTGTATCAATATTTCATCTAAACAAAATCCCTATAAATTATCGTCTTAAAATTATGATTTTGGATATTTATAAAATATCTTTATAATCTAACATACATGTATTAAAATACAATTTAAGCGTTATCCAGGTTAATGATCAGTCTAAATCAGGTTAAAGTAATGTGTTGTGTTAAAGCAAGCGTTAAACTTAAAACATTCTGCGGTATTTTACAATTTGCTAGACCTTATAATTTATTTAGTTGTGATCCAAATTGTGCTTCGGTTATTAACTGTCTAGTTACAAATTGTAATGTTGACGATTCTGCTAATTACATCATGTCAAATCATTCGAACTAAATTTTGACATTTATTTATCGCGTTAATAAAAATACGTTATTACACTGGGGCACAAGAGTTTATTAAAATTACAATATACGTTAAATTGCTTATTTGTTATTCAGAAATCTGTATTATGAAAAAAATATACTTTTGGATTGTTACATTGGCTTCTTTTAAGCAAGGCTTGTTGGGCGATCGCTAAAAAATATTTTTCTTGGTGCTCACATATCGATTAAGAATTAAAAATAGACACTTTTTCCAAGCACTTGGAGTAAAGCAGGAAATGCGGATAAAACGGATTAAAGGAAAACAAAACGGTTGAGAAGGTTAAATTCGGTGCAAATTGTGGCCTTAACTCTATTATTTGGTTCGCTCGTGAAGCTTTCACGTACAAAAGCAATACTGTGACGGTAGGCCTGACGAAATGAACGAAGAAAATGTCATCTATTCTTCATATAAACGTGTGAATGGTGATTTGTAAAATGAATAACATTTATTTAAATGACAACATGAAATCAGTAAAATGATCATAAGGCTCAGAGTATAGATGGATGATGAATCAATGGAAAAACTAATAAAGCAAATATCTATACCAGTTAAATTCGTACATTGTCTCAAGGATACATATCAATAAAAAGAATGTTATAAGAATCGATCGCATTATTCAGGGCAGTCGCGATAATGAATTGCTTAAAGTTAGTTATTACAAAAGAAAAAAAATTAAACAATCAGAAATGCGCATTCTCTCACTTGAACAAGAACATGGAGAAAACGCAATGGAAGTATTGCTAAACCCCTCATCCTAATTCTGGTTTTCATCTCCAGAAATTCACTATGAAGAGGGACGGGGGGGGGGGGGGAGTTATACGAATACGATTCGATTTAGAATTATATCTCTACAACTTTTCTCAGAAGATCTAGAAATGTTATATGTGTGAAATTAATAGAAGTTTGAAATCTTCAAGAAGCCTTATAAATATTTGGAAACGGAAATACAATGTTAAAGTAAAAAGTGATATGCAGAGGTCGATTCACGTTTATGCGAACGAGATTGGGATGCTTTGTATTTGTCACATGGTAGAACTCAAAATTATAAAATGCAATAAAAAGAATACTTATTCAGCACAGTGGAAGATCTTTACATTCAAAGAGCATCAGCTGAAGAATGGAAAGGAAAACATAACAAAGAATGAGGTTTGCAGCATCAGATGAATCATAGGACGACAATGACGACAACCGCTGACTTAATGAGAAAAAATGAAACATAGGCTGCTTACGCTTATTAAACCTCACGATTCCTTGAGGTAAAATGTAGCAAATACTTTACACAGATAACGAGGCACACACATCGCACTATAACAAAGTCAGATATTTTTTCAGAAGAAAAACTCCCGAAATCAAATATTTTAACGAAGTATTTTGCTTAGTAAAATTCCTTTCATAAGAATACTGCTTATCGTTGAATATCGGGATGCAGTTGCGTTACAGGGGACGTCTCCGGTTTTCAGTAATTCTACGTCGAACCTTCGCTCTTTGCGCGAAGTATCTCTGTCACGTGTTTATAAGCTGTATTTATGAGTAGCGCAGTGGAAGGTAAACAGATAACAGTGCACGGTTAAAGGTAACAAAATAAACAATGTTTATTAAAAACAAAGGCAAAAATGTAAACTAAAAATAATAACCACTATCAAACACAATAGCACTAGTTGGATGAATGATCCGAAATACACAAACTCAAAAGTAATTGAATATTATAAAGTGCAAGATCACCATGCAAAACTTAACAGGAAATTAATACATAATAGCTTAGCCTGGAATGAAGTAAACCACAAGCACTCACTTAATAACAAAGCATGTATCAAGACTATACCAGGCTTCAAACGCTTAAACTGATAATGGCATACATACAATTAGAACAGCTGTTGCTGCTTCTTAAACAAAAAGACAAACTATTATTTAAATGCACACTTAAATAACAATGTGTCACCAATCGTAATAGCAGGAATAAATAAAGGCCAACTCGCCGACAAAGATTAATACATAATTTGGAACAGGCAATAACAGATAAAGCATATATGGCAACAATAGCAAAATCTTAAGGCCTAAATTTATAATAAACCAATCATATAATTGGAAAAACAATACTGTATCCTTTGAACAAATGAAACTTCAATAACTGACACTAAATCACACTCAAACAACAAGTCACAAATATAAGCCACCAGGTCAGTCCATTGCTCAATTAGCAAACCATTGCACATCTAAAGCACAAAAGTATTTGATAAACAAAAATGAAGGACAAGTCCATTAGTTCAGTTAAAGTCTTAATTGTAGGTAAACAAAGTCTTATTCGGGTAAATGTAAACACAGACTTCGATAAATGTCACATACAAGTACAATAATAAATGCGTAAATGCGTTGACTGTAGTGCAACGTAAGGTATTGGTAACAGTTCTGAATAGTCCCAACGCTCTTTACAATTTTTCACTGCGTTGACTCGTTAACTAAACAATTCAAGCAAATGTACAAAAATTAGCTCTTTATAATAATATATAATTAGCAAGCCAAATTTTATATTAATAGCTATCCGTAAAAAAAAAACATTAAAGCCACACTCCCATAAGAAAACATAACCATACGTCATTTAATGCTGGAACTTATCAATGGAAAATCGCTTCCATTGGATTTTTTTTTCTTTTCACAAATACACAAATAACGCACGTTGGCATTCGTGGCATAAAGACGAAGAATTGCAATTTGCTAAAACACTCGAATCCTGCGGGTATTAATTATTGTAAAGCCCACGTAATCATTGAAATAAGCTGACACTCTGCCGGGCCAAATGCCACAAATTTCAGTATCGTAATAGAGCTCTCTGCTACCGAGCTCACTAAAAATTATCTTTACTAATTTGGCTTTACAGCCCACAAGAAAATTGGCACTTACAGTTGTCATAAGGTAGTCGGTTAACGACCTTGGCAAACCTGGCAAAGGACTCCCGCACGGCGAAACTCGACACCAACTCCTTGCTGTTGTTCACTCTCCGAACTGACGCAATTCTCCGCCTGTTTGGTTTCCCCGCATGGCGTAGTAATTTTTAACGGCGTAGCTTGTCGCTTCGACGCCTTCTCCGGCATGGGGGCTCGGTGAAACGCCTCGCCGTCCTGTTTCTCGATGGCGAAACAATACTTAGCCGAATTCGTCGTCCTCCTTGGGAGCCCGACGTTTTGCCACACATCTCCTATGGCTTGCCTTTTCTTTTTTTCCTCCACTACGTTCCTTCTTCTTCTCTTTTTCCGCGCTAAAATCGTCACTCTTCCTCCCATTGGTCCCTGCGTCCTGATGCTCACTCTGACGCTGATGACGTCCTAATTTGCTCTTGGAGCTATAGAACACTCGGGATCGAAAGCGAAAACGAGCGCTTGCGTCACTGGAATTCACGGTGGAATTAGAATTCCGTGACAATCTCCAAACGAAGACGGCGTCCTCCACTGCTCCACTCCAGCCTCCTTCGCTCGGGAACGAATTCTCTCAGCGTTCACCGTCGCCTCACCAGCTTTCCTTTTCAAAAACCAGGAGTTTTCCCGTCTTTCGATTTACGTCCGATCGTCGTCGAAACTCTTTCCCCTCTTAACAACCCACTGACAACCTCGGATTGCTAATCTGCTCGCGTCTTTCCTTCTCTCGCCGGTCTTGAGTTCGTTAGGACTCTTCCTCTGTGAATTTTAACACGTGACAGTATTGCTATTGAAACCCCATACGCCATCGTCTGTTGGCCTTGCATCTTGGCTATGGAACGAGTGGCATAGGAAATACAGAAAGCAATCTTTTGACAATCTTCAATCTTATTATTTTTTCAGGATATGGAAGACCTCTTGGGTTAGTCAGGCTTCTTGCCTACTTTAGTTTATTTCATTTAGAATGTATTTTGGAAGAGTGAGCCTCGTGAAAGCACTGCTTCCGTCCCTCGGAGTTTCCACTGCAAGATGCAACAGTGCACGCTGAATAGCACAAGAGCGGAATGGAGTCCCATGTTTCATTGCAGTTTTTTCATAGACCATCTAATGTACATTCGGGTGCAAAAAGGTTTAGACTTACGTCACAGTTGACCACTTGAATAGCACATCCCAAGTGTATACCTGCTGCCCTATTTTCATTCAGAAGGAACAGGTCCAGCTAATCTGCCTAGACTCTCAGTAAAAGTACCTGATTTTGCAACCGATCAACATCCGGTAAGCTCAGTTCCTATGGAGCAGGTAAAACCGTTTTGCAGCCGACTGTACGGTCCATTCCAAAAGCGTTCCCACTTAGGTGAATTAAAATTAAAAGAATGTACCACCAACTTAATCATAAACTTATGCAGTAAATCTTGCATATTTTAACATAAAAACGCGAATTTAAGATCTTTTTATTCTATCATTAGTCTATTTAAAAAGCGTCGCACATGATTAAAACAGAAGAAATCCTAAAATCATGCATTTTTTTGTTAAAACAATGAAAAAATCATTTTTACAACTTCAATTATTCAATCAAAAAAGCAAATGTTAAATCATTTAAACATTTTAGCATCTTACAATGTCTCGTTAATACTCGTTTCCAGTAGATATTTTTTAGGGTTCCGTACCTAAGCCTCCGCTGTCCGTCCGTCCGACCTTTTAAGGGCTGTATCTTTTGAACGGTAATAGGTAGCCAGTTGAAATTTTCACAGAATGTGTTATTATGGCGGATTGTGTAAAAATAAAAAAAGTAATAAAAAAAATGTTTAAATGTTTGTACTTGGTAAAAGAAGACGGTGGATTACCATGACGGATTTATAACTAATAATCTTGCAAATGCATTTTTTTTTTATAAATTTCGACACTTAAACTATTAGAGATTATATGTCTATAAAATCCGAAATCGAGAACACAGTGCGACACCCTCCAAAACCTGGTATATTTTGGTAAATATATTATTATGGGGGAGTCAGACTCGCACTTGCCCGATTTATTAATCACTAAGTTCAATTTTTTGACTATTGAATATTGATTTTATTCTTGAGTTTTGGTAAATGCATGTACTTTCCCTTACATTTAAAATGCCCCCCCCCCCCCGGACCATAATATTTGCACATGACCTCATCTAATTTTTTGACTGACCACAAAAAATACACGATAATTCAAATATTTTGAACATTTAATTTTTTTTCAAAAATGGTACTTCATGCCAACAAAATACCACACACCCTTTGCGCTATGCATGGTTTTAGGATAGTTAATAACTTTTTCATTACTAAAAACAAAGGGGGGGACACATTACTATCTTTTCCTTTAATAGTAATTGGTATAAATTTAAATATGTATTTCTTGAAAATTTTTTATTGCCAGTATTACGAGATTTATCTAGGAGATTTACCTTTTCGGTATACGGAATCCGGTAATACTGACAATCTATTTAGGGCTCGGCATCAGTTTATTATTTTGATCACTGTTTGTTTTTATATTTTTCCTTTTAAATTAAGCTATAAAAATATTTTCCTTATATAATAGATTTGGAAAGATCCAGAAGTTATAAAAACAGATCTGGAAAAATCCTGAACAACCATGACGAGCACAACTATAAATGATCAGCCTGACAAGAAAATTTCACCCTACTTAATTCCAAATTAGTGAACTGGAAAAGAAAAAATCTCTATTAAACAGCGAAAACAAAATTTGAAAAAGTTAAATGTTTTCAAGAAATTATACGACAGAGTAAAAAAAATAAAAGAATAAATTCTTTGACAACCAAAAAAAAATATCGACGCATCAAGACGGAAGTTTGAAATTGGCACGAAAGTTGGTAAGTAGTATGTAGATGTATAAAAGAATAAATGGATTAAACATTTTAAAAATGGCCTGATAGAACCAGCCTGAATCCCAGCACTCTGACATCTTCCAATTAATTATCCGATCATCTCTCCGTAATACTTTTTTTTGCGTAAATTTCTTGTGCAATCAGGAACTTTGGTATCGAAAAAGTAACATTTAAGTTTGGAGAGGCGACGAGCTAGATACTCGTGGTTCCTGGTTCAAATCCAGTCGTGGAATTTTTCCTTTCGTTTTTCATCATAATTTAATTCCCTAATGTTGAAGCTTAGTTTCATTTTTTAAACATCACTATATTATTCAAGTCCGTATATTAAAGACGGATTTACTATCCCCCATATTCAGGGTGAATATGATATGGTATTTTATTACGACTAAGGATTTTGAACTCATTTATTTCGTTATTGAAGTCACTAATAACTTTTAAAAAAAATTCAAGAATGAAGTTTAAACTCTTGTATTAATCCATGACGACTTTGTAATAATGTTAAAAGAAAGAGTATTGTTTAAAAAATTATTTATTTCTTTGAAGTTGATTTACTTTACCAATTTGTACTCCGTCTCCCTTGACCATGCAAGAATATTCTTCTACCTCCGGGGAAGTTTGCGATCTTGAAGTATTATCTTAGAACTATTTCAAGGAGTTCATTACGTGTGATTGAAACGTGACGAAACTCTACGACAGGAATTTCACATCAGCGCCTTTAAACAATGTCTCATCTTAAGGTAATAATATTTAGGATTTTTTCAAACCACACTTTCATTATCTTTTATGATATCTCTTGTAGTAAAAATTTCAAATAAAAATTGTTGCTCAGACTACTACAATGGTCAGGTGACTTGGAAGGATGGATGGATGGATTTTCAGCCCGCATCTCCCCTTTTAGTCAGGTGACTTCTCAGTGCCGTCGCCTGTGTTTTTCGTCGGCTACAGACACGATCGCGTGCTTGAAACCAGTGACAATAATATTTAAATAAGCAACAATAAAGGGCGTATTCATTCATCAACTATTTATTATCCCTCGGTAAAACTAATTGATGTGGTGTAGCAATTAAGCAATACGTATTACAGTCGTTCCTCCACAAATCATGGAGGGACGACTGAAATGAACTTGTGCCATTAGAACGCGTTCCAGTTAACCGATTTGAAAAACATTTCCTTTAAATCAATAGTAAGTATGTGTATCAACTTTCACCTCACTAGCTTGTCACAAAGTTGGTTTTAATATTGATTGCAAGATTTGTATCATACAGATGTATAGATACGTATACTTGTAGGTGAGTTAATTGAAAGTGTGGAAAAAGGACTGACTTTGAACGATAAAAATTTTATAGGAAACTCTATTGTAAAAAATGATGGACTGAATTAGATTAGGTTAGGTTAAAAGATTGAGTAGATTTTTAATATTTATTTCAAGCATTCTGTAAAAGACAGAAAGGCCTTACGCCGCACATTACTAGATAAGGTAAGTTTAAAGTTTTTAAAGCCCGCCTAAAAGATCCATCCAGTGCACACAAAGTCGCCACAGGAGAAATCGTTTTATGTGCTGAAGTTTGCCATGTATGAATCCATTGTTCAAGTAAAGGAAGTTCCACAAAGCACGCCGAATTTGAAAATTAAATAAATCAGCCAAAACTTCATGAAAAACGGTTTAATTTTACGTATGTGTAAGCATAACATGTCCCATCTAACATAACATGTCCCGAAACTCAATGCCAGACATGTCCACACAAATTGACGTGAATCTGCATGCATTTATACTCTTCTCAAAATTACTGATAACCCTCTCGCAGATGTCTGGCCCGATGCCTCCAATCACGCGTATAATTTCCGCCTTCAGTTCAAGAATTGCGCATGGTTTGTTGGCGTACACCTGTGATTTCACAAACCCCCATAAGAAAAAAATCGCAAATGATCGGAAATGATCATTTCCCAAGTGATCGGAAATGATGAGAAACGAAAGAAGATAGAGCTCTTTTACACTTTCTAATTACTACGTTTGAGAAAATCAATTTTTCGATTTAAAAACTTGGGGAGGGGGTTTAAACAATAAAAGCCAGAAACTGTGGACACCAGTATACTAATTAAAGGAACACTGAAAACACTAATCCACATGATAATTTTTTTGACTCAGATGTACATTTCGGAAACCAAATTTCCTTCATCAGTGAGTCAATCAATTGATGAAGGAAATTTGTTTTCCGAAATGTACATCTGAGTCAATAAAAATTATCATGTGGATTAGTGTTTTCAGTGTTCCTTTAATTAGTATTGGGGAGGGGGATTAAAAAGTGAGATGAAATGGTAAAAATAAATGATCTCAGGGCTTCCACTACTTTCTTATACCCTCCTCGGGAGGATTCATTTCTTGTTCTGGTGTAGAATCCAAGAATCACCCAGACTGAATCAGATTTCAAGTGCATAGAACAAGACAGAGTCTTTTAAGACATCCTGATCCATTTTCGAGTTCATTTTGGACGTGATTAAAGCGAAAGGAGTTGTTCCATACATCCAAAGCCTCTCCGTATCATAACAGAACCACCATCGTGAACTCTGGTTGAATAACACTTTTCTTTACGAATATCATGCCAGTAACATTGTAACACGTTGGGTCCATCTAGTTTGAACTTCTTTTTCTTCCGTAAACAGCACCTCCATCCATTTATTATCCCACGTCATGTGATCCTTGGCCCACTGTAGACGTTTCTCTCTATGCAAAATAGAGACATTTTGGTATATTTCATGTTCTCGAAAGATGCTAAGACTTTGCATTTCATCCGTGGCAATTTTGGATGCAGAGTGTCCTGGTCGACTTGCCTCCTGTTGGACTTGTCTCAGTCTTTTATCACGGAGCATCAACTTAAGTTTAGGTCCACGTTTCTTTGCTGCTGATTTTAAGTTGCATGCTTTCAATAATAAGAGTAATGGCCAAGAAAGGCAGCAATTTCGCGAATCGACTTGTCACATTCTCTTAATGCAGAAAGTGCTTTTTTTCCCTTCATCAGACAGCTTATATGTTGTTGCATTTTGTGATCTTGTAGTTTTCTATGAAGCAGTGCATGTACATTCTCCTTCACAGCATAATGGCTTCATTTGCAATTTCTGATAGTTTTTGTTGACGTAGAAGTACCTGTTCACTAAATAGGAAACGAGTGTTTTCCCAAAAAAAAGCTTGCTTTTTTTTCCTTTAAATCTGAAATTTTTTCATTTCGTTTGTATCAAAATACAATATGAATATGATGTAACATGATAATAAACATGTGTGAATTTTATTGTAGAATTCTAAGTGTAAGTTTGAATAGGAAACCTGTCCACTAAAGCAGGAAACAGACTGTAAATGGATTCAATCTGTTTTACGGTATGGTATTTTTCATGTATCAATTTTTTCGGTATGCACAGGACTAAAAAACATTCCTAATGTGCTCTTGGTATTCAGGTGTAATAATTTGGAAAATATACCGTTTTAAAATCGAATGAATCAGTTATAGTAGCTTTGTATATTTAAGTGCACTTCCTTGATCATTAACAAACATTTTCAGTTAACTGTCACTTGCCAGAATGTTTCTCGCTGTATTAGAAGAACATCTATTGTAGTTTTGGGAGCGTGGCGTGGCTCTGTGCCGCCCAGAAATGAGATTGATGATTGCTGCTGCCTCCTGTTGGGGTTTTATGATGCCAAACAATTGAATATCACTGCCCTACTATATAATAAATATTGCCTTTATTTTATAGTAGACAGTGTTGAATATTGCCTTTCCAGAATTTCAACTCTTTTAATTTTAGAAAATAGTAATAATTCAACGCCGTTTAGTTCAAGCTGACATCGTGCATAGAGAAGTTTAAGGAGTACCGTTTATTCATTTGGCTTGTACGACAGCTACATCCATTTTGTCTAGCTTAAATGCAGCTAATGTTGTTTTGACATTGGGTGACGGGAAAACTATGACTTGTGAAAAGATTTACATCAGTAACATTCAAATTGATGCTCATGAGACACAGGGTCACTTACAAAGTCATGGCAATCATTTTTTTGCAGGCAAATGTGTTTTTATATAAACATTTCATAATATAATATGAACGGATATATATTAAGAGAAGGACGAGACACAAGAACCCTGGAATACAATAAATAATAAATAATAAATATTAAATAAAAATACAAATTAGATAAAAAATAAGGTATAATAAACAAAAATAATTAATCTAAATCAAAAAGCTGACGTTTCGGATAGAGCCTATCCTTTATCAAAGCAAAAAAAGGATAATTCTCTAAAAACAAATAGAATATTAGAGAATTATCCTGAAGTTATGCATAATATAATATGAAAATATACAATGTGTTTTACCAAGAGCTCATAAGGGTTAGGTTAGGTTACGTTAGGTTATGAGCTCTTGGTTTTACCAATAATTTGATTTAACTCTAAGCCAGTTGGTGGATTTAGTATTAAATGCATGCCTCCTTACGATATTTGCTTTCACTTTAGCTCCAAGTTGATTTTTATGACAGTTAAATTTTCTTGCTCAAAGACGATAAGAAAAAGTGCGTGTCTCTGTTCTGGTTACTACCATTAAATGAAGAGCACATTTTATGTCATTTACTCCTGATTAAATTAGTTTAGTATAAAATTGTGTGCCATTTAAATTTATTCATAAGGCTTGCAAGGTTTATCGCTTCTTCAGGCTCTAAAGTCTCTGACCGCACATCATTATAAGAGTTTTACGTTTAATTAGCAACAAGTAATTTTCGAATATATTTCAACATTCGTTAAAATATGTTACGACCATGGGGATAGCCAGGATTTATGTTAGGTGGTGAGGGGGGGGGGGGGGCAAGGCAAATATATATATATATATATATATATGAGAGAATTTTATGGAAAAGTGCATCAAATCCCAGCTCCATCTTTGCTGAGTAAAGCTAATACCAATTACTTCAGAGTTCCGCCATGTACATCTTATTTGGCACTCGTCTTTCCCCCTGTTTATACGTCCATGGTTCCGGCCATAGACGCTGCATAAGTATTTGTTGTTTTTTTTTCGCGTAAAATCGTGTAAAGCATACCAAACGCTTTCTTTAATTGCAATTCTCCAATCGCACTTATTTTTTAGCTTTTAGATGCTGGTCGGAGCTGCCGTTTTCTTCAAGCACTCGGGAGATTAATTTAGATTAATTTAGCTTGTAGCTATGACAGCACCTCGTTATCCTTTAAGATAATGGTGCAGACAGCGCAGACTGCATAACTTATACTCTAAGCTTTCCTGATCACTCTATTTTAGTCTTCATTCATGTATATCCATACACACAGTGACGAAGCGAGAGCAAATGCAACGCCAACTTAAAAACGAAGCCTGCTGGCTAGCATCTTGACCCCTCCCCCCTCCCTCATCGCTATCTCACAGCAAATACACTGATTTAGAAATAAATATAGAGGGTTGATTATGGGTTGAACAATTTCGAACTGTCTCTACATTATAACGACAGAAAGAAACAATAACACTTGTTCACAATAACAATTTATTCCGGATTCTATTCCTTAAAACAAGAGGTTTAGGTTTTCTTTCTGTTGCTATTTGGTATATCCACAATTTATTTGTTACTTTATTTTTATTGTCTATACATTACAAAACCCATATATGACTTGGTGACCATGGGCGTGAACACCCATCGCAGTTTCCATTGAATCTTCAGTATGTCGCAAGGTATTCATTTCCTTCTTCTCCAATTTCTCTCGATAAGCTTTCCACAGACGTCCAACGTACTTGGTCGCTACATAAGAAAGGAAGGACGCATTTTAAGATTCTGAAACTTCAGAAATCCATAGGCATAGCGTCAGGTGATTTTAAAGAGATATCTTCAATCCATATCCTGTGCTAGTGTTTTTACGTAAACGACTGCTGCATTTCACAGAAACTGGTAAAATTAAACATTATGCTCTTAATCTGAATTTCAGCCCCAAAACATATAATCTATTGCAAGGGAAGAAACTTTTCCCTGTGTTTGTGAAGTGTTTCGTCAGATGTGTGATTACCAGATGTAATGATATTTGACTTAATTACAGTTTTTCCTACTTCCATCTTAAATGTAGAATCTCGGTATAAGTGAAGTTAAACTTTATATCTCTTTTCAGGCACGTACCCAAGAATTTTTCCAGGGGAGGTCGAACTCTCGACTTATTGGACCTTTTGTTCGAAAAATCCATTCTTTTTATTACGTTTTAATTAAAGTAATAGCAGGGATGGATGAAAGAATGTTCACTTTCATCCATCCCTGGTAATACTAATTAAAAATGAACATATTTCAGTGATATTTTTGTAAAGTTGCTTGTGAAGTTTATGCTATTATACATTGTTAATATAAAAAAAATCAATTTGCTTATAAAAATTGGATTTCATTTTTGTGAAAAAAAATCTTATAATAAAAATTAAAAAAACGTGAAAAGAAATAAAATTAAAATCGCAAGCCCTTTCGACTTAAGTCATCTTCTGGCAATGAAAGATGTGAATGAGGATGTCAGTCCGGTTCAGTGTAGTTCAAAGGGGAAAAAATCCTTTTGTTTAACTGGAGTGAACAAGGAGTGGAATGACTGGTGGGGGAAGAGAAATGGCACTGGAACAGGCCAAAGGAGGAAAAAAGGGAAAATTAAAAAACTGAAAATAAAAGCAACCCCTCGCCAACCACTCCACTACTCCTTGTTCACTCAGTTTTTAATAGAATTTAAACAAACGATTTAAATTCACAGAAATCAAAATCATGGACTTTCAGCATTTTTGGGGTGGTCGCTCGACCCCTCCCCCCCGACTTCCCCTTGCGTACGTGCCTGCTTTTCAATTGTTTATTCCAAGCACTCTTTTCAGTTTAACACAGTATAACCGAAGTAAATTGTAACAGAATAGCAATTTTTGCCACAACTAAAAAATTCGTTATGATGAATTTCTATGAACTGGAAATGGAAAACTATGTTCAGTTTTGTTCGAAGAAAAATTACAGAACATGTTTATTACGGGAATTAAATCATCCTAATCTTTATTTCAGAATACCGTATCTCCTAGCTGCATACATGGAAGAAAGAATAAAACATCTACTGTTCCCCCATCCCAGCATAAAACAAGCAGCTAACTCCATCTATTGTCTTTACATTACTCTTTTCCGATTTGTTAACATGTATCTTTCGCATAAATGATATATTTTTTTGTGTAAGGTTTCATATTCCTGACTCGTTTTGATTTCTTCCTTAACACCTACCTAAAAATTTTATTCCGTTTTGATTTCTTCCTTAACACCTACCGAGATGCTACTCATTGCTTCATGTTAACTAAGAGTGATAATCGCCGGATCCCTCCTTTGGCGCCCACTGTTACTTGGAATTGTTACAAAGTTCAGTGAAGTTTGATCCCCTCATTGAGTTCGGCTGCAATGAATTTTCCTTGCCTCGAGATACGATGTACCTATCTGCGGGGTTTATCACGCTTTATCAGAGCCATGAGCAGTCTGAGTATCAGTATCATCAGGAATGGATGATGGTATATCATCCTTCTAAAGAACTGCACATTTCCGACATTTGCCCCGTCAAGATAGTCCTACATAAAGTTTATATAAAGTATATATAAAGTTTGGAGACTATTCATAATATATTTTTTGTGTTCTGCACATTTTAACCTTCGATTTCTTTTAAATGTCAGAATATGAACTCAAAAGTTGCATATAAAAAAAATGTTGTAATGAAGCAATATAACTTAGCAAATAATCGTAAGCAATCCGCATTGGACCACATTATATGCTTTGGACATTGTCTAATTTGATAATACGCAAAAGAAAATACATGGATATGATTCAAATGTGGCTAATACATTTCATTGGTGCATATAAACTTAAAAAATTTACATTAGCCATAACAACTATTCGAAAATCGTCGTTTCGAAAACCTTCCTAGAACCATTTCAATGCTATCTGAGAAACATGAGAGACTGAATTATCTCAAAAGATCGTTATCAATATTTAATAATGTTTTAACTGTTTTGATAATTCGTTAACTTTGTGAATAGAAAAAGTTATCTTGCTGCATTTTCAAATATTTCAACACATGAAGCTCTCTTTTGTCTAGGATAACAATAAAATAAAATATTGCAAATTGTAGTTTTCGTTTTGTTGTCTTCTTTTATCAAATTATCTGTCGAATGAAAGCATGTTTATTGTTTGTTGTCTACAATAGCTATTATTAATCAGTAAGACAACATGAAACCTAAAATATTTCTATTTTTGTATCTAAAATACATAAACATTGAGCAAAATGCTGCGGAATAAATGAAAATCCAATTATATCAAAATTCATGTAATTTTTTTTTAATTTAATCGCTATCTATCTCATATTTTATGACAATTTTTTTTAATATATATTCTATAAATTATCGCTTTTATAAGATTGAATTTAATTTAAAAAAATATGATGATTAATTTTTCCATGTGAGTAAAGGAAAATTTTTATTAATAACTAAAAGAATTCAATATTGATATAAAGCTGTATATTTATTTCTTGGATGCTTAGATGTTTGAACTTCATGAATGGAGATTGATTATTATTTCTAGGTTCCTTCGATATCATCTTTTATTGATTCGAAAGCCCCCTTTCGTTTAAGTTCTAACCAAAGTAGAAAAGTTTAAGAAATATTTTCTATTTAGTGACTGTGTAAAAAACTAATACAAATATAAATTTAAAAAAAAACCAAATTTCTGATCTCCGCTCAAAGATTTAAAATAAAATGAAAATTCGTCTGCTACAATGCCGTTTTTAAAATTCATGTTTCATCAGACCTGCCTGACAATTTGAAAATTTTATAATCTTTTTTTAAATAACAAGTAAAAGTGTATACGGTGTTTTTCAATCGGTTCATTTAAAAAATTTTAAATGTGTTTTAGACTTTTTATAAAAAAAATATTGGTTATTTCATTGTTACCATAACAACTTGTTGTAGCTTGCAGATGTATTCACTAAATTACAAAAAGAAAATGTGGAACTTCTGTCTAAAACAAAGAAACCGTAGGAAATAAATAAATAAATAAATAAAAATATAAATCGAAGAGTTAATGTGAGATGTGGCCACGAACGACGCCAGTTTCTTAGCGAAAAGACTTTTCGACGGCGCGCAAGCATGGCGGGATTTGTCTGCCGGAAGTTGTAATAATCATGAACCGGAAGTGCAACCCTGATCTCATGCTGTCGTTGACTGTCGAAGTTGTGTTCTACAATCGCTAGGTTATTATTCATTGTTAATTGGCTTGATTGGCATCTCCATCGTTTCGGAACATTTTTTTTCAAAATTATGTGGGAAAATATAACTGTCCCCAGGACAATCGGTATTAGTGCAGCCGTGATCATATGTTTGTACACGGCCCGATTGCTATTGCGATCGAGAAAAAATAAACGCAAAATTAAACGAATTATAGACACAGTAAGTAGATACACTCGTCTCCGTTCTTCATTTTTTTCTTTCTTTTAAAAATTGCCCGATTCTAATTGTTGTAATATAAACTTTTTTGAGCTAGTGCTATTCTTATTATTTTTAAATGTCAAGCGTTGATGAAGGCGATCAATTTGCCATTAAGAAGATGTTAAAGAATTTTAAATGCATCTTTTGAACAGGTCTTTGAGACCTTCATCAACTTAACGTATAAAACTTAACCGGCAGTTAATAACAATACTAACGTTAGTGTAGCTGAAGAATCTTTTAATTTGGTAAAACTGAAATTACCGCAATCTCTTAAATCCCATAAAAATTTGACAAGGGTTGCTCAATGAAAGTATTTTTAATCGAGGCTACCGTCTTCAGCTTCCCGGTTGCTAACTCTGAAGAGGGAAACAACTGAACTTGAATTGTTATCTTAACATCGTAATTAACATGTTATTCCATTAGGTACTTTCACTTTACCAAAGTCTAATTTGGTATATTATATAAATGACGATGTTTAATACATTGTGTTAAAAACTCAGGAAAACTTGTAAAACTAGGCCAGGCCCATTTGTATTCATGCTGGCTATATAAGTTTTTTTTTGCAATTTTATGATCCAACATTTTTTTTTTCAATAAACAACTTGTTTATTTTGTTAAATATCACATTGATATTACATTTCCCATAATATACCAAGAAGTTAAATATTATTATTTCCTGGTTTTTTGAAAATACCTAATAATTATTTTTATTATTAATTTTGCATGATTATTAAGAATGCATGATATGTCATAAGAATTAGTCATGTACCAATTAAAGAAAAATAGAGTTGCCAGATATGGTTGATATATAGCTGTCTCTATTACATGATCAATTAGAGTTTTGACCAGATTTACAACCCTTTCTGGATCAGTAATGTAGGTTCATCCTTTTTTTTTATGTTATAAATTAAATCATTCTTATACAGGGGGTATCAAAAATACATTTATAAACTTTGAGAGTGGATTCCTCACATAAAAACAAGAAACATGGTCCATATGAACATACGAGGTGTGTTCAAAAAGTATCGAACCTTAATTTTTCCCGCAGAAACAAATAAGACACGGGGCCTGCTTTTGTTGGGGATGTAAAGGAGACATTATGAGAATGCGTGCATTTTTTCCCTGCCTGCAGATGGGAAATTTGTCTCTGGTAATCTGAGTTTGAGTGAGGAAATGCAGTGAGCACCCTTTAGACTGTGAATTATTGCGAAAATAATGGAGCGAGTTGTGTAGCGTTATTTCATGAAATTTTGCCAAAAGCATGGCAATACTCAAGCAGAAACCATTTGGAAGATCCAACAGGCTTTTGGGGACGATGCCATGAGCTCATTCTTGTATCAGATTCAAACTTTTTTTTTTGGTCAAGCATAGCTTCTAGTGCTTTCTCAGGCTCCCAACATGGCTCCATGTGATTTTTGGCTATTTCCCAAGTTGAAAATCCCTCTGAAAGAAGCCAGATTTGAATCAAGAGAGGATGTCATGCAAAATGCAACACCCCAGTTGAACACCTTTCCGACAGATGCGTTCCAGAAGTGGTTTCAACAACGGCGGGATCACTGGGAGAAGGATGTGCATTACCAAAGGAACTACTTTGAAGGAACTTAAAGTAAATGTCTTGTAATAAATGCATTGTTGCTGACCAAAGGTTCGATACTTTTTGAACATGCCTTGTATGTTCTTAAATCCTTAGATTTTGAGGTATTAATGAAAGTTTACGTTCAACACGGTTTGAGGTACAATCCATCAACGGAAGTTTGTAACCAACCAGGTGGTCTTGTGTTGCCATGGAGACTTATTTACATTTGTCATTTTTGGTTAGTCTGTCTTAAACATTTCACTTGTGTAGTTGTTAGTTAACTACTGAAAGGTGTTCCCTTTAACCATGGCAGGATTTCCATTTCGTGAGCAGCAGATATGATTTTTGTTTGGCCACGCGAATGGTAATGGGCGCGAGACCGCACGGTTATATCAGATAGCATTCCAGGCCGAAGACAGCTGAATCATCTCGCCTTTACTGCTGTCGCGTTGCTTAGTACCATAAACTGTGGATCGAGGAAGACCAAGAGTCGTCCGTACACCTGACCAGGAAGAATGGATTTTACAGGCTGTCGAAGATGATGATGCATGATCAGCATATGAAGTGGTCCAAGCATGTGGTACATCTCGTAGTACTGCATGGAGGATACTTCATGAGCACTCCTGCATCCGTATCATCTGCAGTGCATATAACATAAACTTTCATTAATATCTCAAAATCTAAGGATTTTTCAGACATGTTTATACAGACTATGTTTCTTGCTTTGGTATGAGAAACTGGCCATAATAAACCCTGTTTCTTGTTGGTAAATATTTTAATACACCCTGTTTAATCTCAGTATTTATAAAGTTTTATTCTGTAACTTAATTGGATGCTTAAAGGAAAACTATGATCATATGCAACTTTTATTTAAATTGAAAGATTAACACAGTGGCATATGTAAAAAAATTTAATTCGAACCCTAAATGTGTGAAAAAATTAAAATTCCAAATGCAATTTCCAATAGCGTGCGTTGTATTAATTTACACTGTGAAGCAAAGACCATGCCTTCGTTCATGTCATGGCCTCGCCCAAGATGGATATCCCGCTATTGGAAATTACATTCAGAATTTTCTATTTTGCACCCATTTAGGGATTGAATTAAAAATAAGCCACGTTTATTAATACACTAATCTTTTGATTTAAAGAAACTCTTATGTGACCGTACCCCATAGAGCAGGGCTGCAGCCCCCCCCCCCCGAAATTGGCCACCATGTCAACTAAATCTGTTAAATGGGGACCCCCCCCCCTCACAAGCAGGATTGGGCCAGCTTTCTCTGAAAAAAATTTCTGGGTACGATACGACCTTGCCGTAGAGTTGTCCTTTAAATATGATCATGTTTTATTTTCTCTCTCTCTCTCTTTCTCTCTCTCTCTCTCTCTCTCTCTCTCTCTCTCTCTCTCTCTCTCTCTCTCTCTCTCT
>JAHWFO010105574.1:1353842-1383204 GCA_023313115.1 Rhysida immarginata
TCTCTCTCTCTCTCTCTCTCTCTCTCTCTCTCTCTCTCTCTCTCTCTTTCTCTCTCTCTTTCTTTAACAAAGTAAATTCACAAATTTTTTGGTACTTGTGTGGGTGCTCAGATAAAATCTTTACTAAGCATTAAATTTATATTTATGTAAAAATCCAAAAACGAGGCATATTTTTTAAATAAGTACCACTTTGATATAAAAAACAAGGATAATTTTTAACACCTTAATTTTTATATGAGAGCCTGGTCCTTAATCTATTTTTCAACATAATTTTCACCTATATTCAGGCACTTATCATATCGTATGACCAGTTTTTGAATTCCATCCTCATAGAAATCGATTGCCTGATTTGCTGATCCACTTTTTGATAAGGAGATGCATTCTAGCTGGGCTTTGGAATTCAAAGAGAACAAAGAGTTTACAGTGCAGTGGGTCTGATGTCTGCCTCAACCTACTTATTTGTAATAAGCCAGTAAATATGGAAATTAAGTGTTGCTAAGGTGCAGTTCTTGTTGCTTTGGAGATCAGCGAAACGTGGATTCAAATCCTGCTGAGGGCATGATGCTTGTTTTAACACTTTACTAACAAGCTTGGTGTACCAAGTAAGCTGATCCCTTGCTAGGTTCAATTTCAATTTGATCCAATGGTTATTTAACATTAAGGTAAAAGATGATACAATATGCCTATGGATCATTGTATGTGAAATTTTATGCTAGTCATCTTTTTTTTAATGCTCTATGGAATGCAGTACATCCGGTTTTGCAACATACTTGACACGTTTCGAACTGTTCCGTTGTGAGAAAGAAAATCATAAAGAACCTTTTCAGTATTGGAAAATGTTTGGAGAGGTGATCAGAGGCAGTGTTAGAAATGTTTATAGGGCAATTGCCCCCCCCCCCCCTTGAGGTTTTGACGTTACATTGGTCTTTAACCCTTTTACTGTGTAATTAAATTTCATTTTCATTCCTGAGAAGATGGAATTATCCACTTTTAGCAGCATAACAAGAAGTTTTTTCAACCATGTGGGATGAATCAAATTTCCACAGGTAAAGATAATGAAAATTTTGTGTTGATATATCCGCTTTACACACCAAAAGGGTTAACCAATCACTGCATACCGTAAAATCTTGAATACACGCCCTGGCGTTTATTTGTTTCAATGGACCAGGCGCCCCCCCCCCCCCCCCCGGCGATTAATCGAGACCCGGCGTTAAGGGCTATTCCCTATAACAGGGTGTCTAATAGGGTGTCCCAAAACGATTGCATAAATTCCCTGAATTTTTCTGGTTGATCATGTAATTTTCCCTGACCAATTTTGCGTTCCAGTCTCGCATTTTTTTGCTGATTTTGTAAAATTTCCTGACTTTTCTCAGTTACAAAAAATTCCCCGACTTTTCCCGGTCGCTAGTCACCCTGAAATAAATCCGACAAAGTGTTTGAATGGCAATTTAATAAAAAGAATTTTTTTTGTAAAACTAAAAATTAATAATTAGATAGATAATATGATCTTCTGGTTCGGAATCACTGGAGATATTTGCCTCATAATTATAAAGTTCTTCATCATCTTCGATCTCTTGCATGGTAATGGTTTCTGAATCCCGCATGGAATCGCGCAATTTCAGCAATATATCTCTGCCGGTAGGGATAATATATTGTTCAGGGTCTTTCTGTGCTGCTGTCGTTTTTTGGCGATTTGAAAGATGACCCGAAAAAGACCCGGTATTTATTTGAGACCCAGCGTTTAATCTATTTTTTAGACCCGAGCCGGCTTTTATTTGAGACCGGCGTGTATTCAAGATTTTACGGTAGATAGAATTTGCTTTATTCAGGGCTCTGCCTTCAAAGGGATTGGCCATTTGGTATGACGACCCTGATCTCCTTTGTTTGGGGCTCAGGGCTTCAAAATTTAATTTTGTATTTTATTAAAGTGCTTACTAAAAATTTAAATAGTTTAAAATTAATTGCATGTTTATTTATAGGGTACAGGGACATTTGTTACCATATTTAAAAGATATGAAGGATTTATCTTATTTAAAAAAATAATTGTTGCTAAAATGATAAATGCTAGAGTCAAATTGTCATTGCTAACAGCTCATTATTAAAAATGAAAGGAACAAATAAAAACCCTAGCCTCATCTTAACTTAATTCTCTGATTTATAAATTGCTCTGTTCTTTGTGGTCATTATTCCATTCATCCTAAAGATGTTTTTTAAACATCCTTTCTTTTTGCATCAGGTGAGGTATACAGTGTGAACATAAAGTGTTTACCTAATAAAGATAATTAATAAAAAAAAAAATAACCTATGTCAGATAGATACATGTGTTTTTTTGTATTCTGATCTCAGTCTCCAAAAGTTTTTAAACTGCCAGTATAGTAGGAGCTGAAGCAATGTAAGTGGCACTGATATTGGTCATATTGAAAATGGGATCTATGAAAGCTCAATGCGTTTCAAGTATCAAACATGGTTAATTTATCAAAAGGACAATACCCTATCACATTGATCATTATCAGTTTGTGAATTCCCTGATTCAGCGTTTCTTAACTGATGGTCCCACAGCATATCCCAACACGTTCTCAGACATAGCATCTTTAGATTTTTTCTTGTAGGGATATTTTAAGGATAAAGAGATTGCTGCACTGGTCCTCGATGTGAACACATTAAAGGCAAGAATAACCGATGCAATATTCACAGTAAGAGAAGAATACGTGGCGAGAAATTGAATGTTGCCTAGATGTTTTCAGAACTATGAAAGGTGCACATGTTGAAGTGTACAAATGATGTGAATAAAAACTTTGAGATGAAGATCATAATAACAAAAAACCATAGGTTGTTTTTTTTTTATTTTTTTATTTTTTTAATATACAGGGTTATCAAAATGAATCATCCGATTTCAAAAATCCATATTTTCAAAAATAAATGACACAATGATAAGTAATACATGAATACAAAGGGAAAATATGAAAGTTTTATATGTTGACAACTAGATGGCGCTTGTGTATTTTTCGTGAAGCTATTTCACGAAAGTTGTTTGAAAGGGTTTTGCAGCTGCAGAAGTGATAATGACAACCTTTTGCCTGTTGTCGTTTGCGCGATGTGGATCAATAATCACTTTTCAGCGTGAATTTCGATTAAAGATCCATATCGCGCAAACAGCTGCCTACGGCTCGGAGTATTCGAAGGTGGTGTCATTGGTTTGAGACCAGTGCATATATATGTGAAGGGAAAAGTGGAGTGCAACCAGGCATATCTTGATAGAGTGAGAGACACTTTTATACGAAGCCCAAAGAAATCGACTGTTACATAGCTCGCCACCCAGGTCACCTTATATGACCCTATTGCGATTTCTTCCTTTAGGGATTTGTAAAAGATAAAGTTTGTGCCACCATTACCCACAAATTTATGAGAAATTACACAAAGGTTTACTGCTGCTGTACATTCAATTACCAGTGACACTTTACGTGTTTGGCAGGAATTTACATACCGTCTTGACACTATACGTGTAACTAAAGGAAGTTATATTGAACACTTTTAAAAAAAAAACTTCCATATTTTCACTTTGTATTCATGTTTTACTTATCATTCTGTGTCGTTTATTTTTGAAAATACAGCATTTTGAAATTGGATGATTCATTTTGAATAACCCTGTATATTAATTTTCTTTATCAGGTAAAGACTTCTATGTCACCCTGTAATAAAGAGCTGCCATATTGATCTAGCAAAGTTTGCGGAAGCTCTTGGGTTGGGAAGAACTTGTTTCTTGCATTGCATGCAAGTCGGAGATGCGAGGCTCCATCCTTTTTGCTTGCTTGCAATCACAAATCCAGGATTCGCCCAGGACCAAAAATCTAAGTGTCAATTTGGCTCCTCTGTCTGAAAACTGCGGGTCAAATTAAATATTCTTTTTGACATCTGTAGTTTTACATACATATACAATCTCTATAGTTAATTAGATATTTAAACAAGACAGCATGTGACATAATGAAGTGAGGTTAATATGTGGTGAGAAGGATGTGGACAATAATAATCAAAATTTAATGAGTCAATTTTGACACGCTGGTCAAAAAATTATGAATCGATACCTATTTGACGTGTAGATTGCGAGTAAGTACGAACCATGCAAATTGTTTTCTGCATCAGGCCCCAAAACCTTACATATCAGAATGTTTATCCTGGGATTGTAAAAATACTATGGCATGACAATGAATATACCGTAATTTTCGGCAGTAACGCCACGGCGGCTGATACGCCGCAGCAGCAAGAATTTAACATAAATGTAAAATCTCCGACAGTAATGCCGCGGCGGCCGATACGCCCCCCCCCCTCCCCCACCACACACACAATTGGTAATCTAAAAACAGTTTTTTTATATGCTTCAATAAAAGTAATACGCATTTGAGTGGGAAAAAATTTTTAATTTCGTACATATAATATATTTTTACATACATTTCCTCCAGCGCCGAATACATTTTTCGTCGAGTCGTAACTGCCTCGCTGCTGCACGATTGCTCTTATGCCTTTTCAATCTTGGCTGTTAGTTTAAAAGCTGCTGTATAGCTTGCACGTCGCTTTGGTGAATTTGAAACATACTCTGCTCATGGTGAAGATATACTCCACCGTGCCCTTGCTTATAATAATAATAAATAATATATAATAAAATACTGGTGTTTCTAACACCTCTCGAGCGTTCTCGTAACCATTTAGCCCCGCGCACGCGCTCTTTTATCTTTCTGATAGTCAGCCCCGAGCGTTAAAACGCAAAAATCTACGTACGAGAAAAACGAAACTTTACAGAAAATTCGAAACCTAAGAGAAAAATTTTTAAAAAATAAAAAATATAAAACAATCTTCGCTTTTATCTTCAGCTCCCTCAGAGAAATGCGCCAACAGGCAACCATGTATCCAGCTATAAGAAATTAAAAAACAGAAAAGAAATGCGCCAACAGGCAACTTGTTCTCCTTAAAGACAAATTTCGTTTCCCGTTTTCAGTATACCCGTGTGCGTGTGCCAATCATAAGCTGGCTGCGGGAATTGGCCGTTGTGTAGCGGGAGCGAGCGAGTGCGCGACGTCGCCGTCACCTAAAAGGGAAGATTTATCCTAAAAAAACGTGTATCCTGACGTGTTTTGTGCCTTCAGATTCATTACAAAACTATAAACTCATTCGGAACAGACTTCGAGATGGGATACGCTTTCACTGTGAAGCGAAAGTGACGAAAGTGATCTGGCGCACTGGAACGTCATCAGATTTGAAAGTTGATAATGTTGGTCGTGTAGTGAACGGTAAGGGCGGGAAGTTTTTAGATGCAGTGCTCACGTTGATCGATGAACATGGGCGGACTGGCAGTCTAAATCATACCGGGCAGGTACCGGGAAAAATCGGCGAAAGCGGCCCTCAATCACGAGAAAGTAAAGCCATCCTTCCGGCCCACCGGGTATTTTCCCGGTGACCTGGTGGTTCAATCCGCCGCTGTCGATGAACGCTCACGCTCTATCGCTATCGGAGTGAACTTTTAATTAAAAGGATGTGAAATCATCGATAAATTTATCAATAAATATAAATCAAGTAATATATTGTCACTACTCATTTTATATCGTTGAGAGAACAATATGAAGTAGGCCTAAAATCGTGGGTAGAATTTTTTTTTTTTTTTAATTTTTGTAAAATCTCCGACAGTAGCACCGCGGCGGCTGATACGCCGCACACGCCAAAATTTTCACTTTTATTAACAGAAACGCCGCAGCGCTACTGCCGAAAATTACGGTACATTTTTTTCCCACTGTAAATATAAAGACTCCTATTGGATTAATGATTCTGATTGGATAAAATTATCCATAAATTCATATTTATTGATTGCATTTTTGTTTGGATTTGCAAATTGAATATTTGTTCTTCTTTTAAGATTGTATGTAAGCCTTTGATCAGTAAGCTAAACTTGGCAAGATTAGGGAAAAATCAAAAAGGTTTCACATTCATTTTTTCTTTGCTTAATCTCTGATGACAACTGATAAACTAAATTAAAATATCTGGTAATCTGTTATTGCCATGCAGGTAAAATTTTTTTGGGAAACCTTAGTCTTTGATTTCTGCATATCCTCTCTCCTTATCAAAAAGTAATAGAAAAAAATTATATATACCCTTTTATATATTTAACGTTAATCAAGAGTAACATGTACAGCTCAATCAAAACTTTTCAAATTTCCCTACCATATTTATTTGTATATAATGCAACCCCTAATTTTGACTTGTTGCCGACTAGAAATAAATTCCACTAATATACTGGAACCTCTGTATTTTTTACATTTTTAAAAATATTTAATCTGGATCCTTTACAATTAAAAACATTAAAAATCCGATTCAGACTCTTAATTAAAAAAAAATTGAATGTTTTATACAGTACCAGAGATCTATCTACACTGGTCGGCATTGGTCATCCGCGACCAGAACTATTGCATTGCGGTATAAAAATGACCATTTCCGCGACCACCACTCAGATTGTGCCTTATATAGTGTAGTTGTAAGGTATCAGCAAGATTTAAAATGGAACACTGGCATTCCAAACTTTGCAGCGGTAGCTGACTACCGATCTTGTTGTGATAATAAAATATGCCAGTTTTCTCTGAAAAATTAACCAGTAATCAACAATTTCTAGCTAGATCTTTAAATAAATAAATAAATAAATAAATTTTTTATTTATTGTATTCCAGGGTTTTTGTGTCTCGTCCTTTTCTCTTATAAATATCCGTTCATAGTTGGTGGTTTTGCAATATTGTTGGTGGTTTATTAAAAACAGTTAAAGGTTATTTAATTTTGAACAAAGACAAAAATGAAAATGTCAGTGTTGTCATCTCAATGATGCAAAAAATTCCAGACACTCAAACAGAGGGAGGGAAAAATACAAACATCCGTTTGTTTTGTCAAAAACGTTTTGGGTTTGACTGGTGGCAACACTGGTTATGGTATGTTACATGTATTTTGGTTTTTGGAATTATTATAGTACATATTAAGTATTCATGCATCAAGGTACTATTCATTTGAACTGGCTTTCCTTAAGAAATAAAGAATATTAACTGGAGCTAATTCTACAAACATCAGGCAATGATGTTATATGAAAAAAATGAAAGGAAAAATTCAGCAACCTGGATTCGAGCCAGGAACTTCGAGTGTTTTGCTTGATGCCTCTACCAATTGGGCTATAGCAGACACTTGTACAGCCATGCTGTCACTAAGTGTCTTAAAGACAACCAAGTTGTCAAGATGGAAACCCCAATGGGAAGCAGGCACTTGGTAAATCTCATCGCTGAGAGAAGCACTTTTGATTCTAGTCTAGAATGACTATCCTATCTATCGCTAGATTTTGCTAACTTATTTTCCATGGAGAATGCAATCAATGTGTTGTGTGTTTGGGTGTGTGCAAACACAAACTGATAGAAACTTTGGAAATTCATGATGCCGAAGTCCTTTGCACTGTTGTTTTGTGACATCACAAGGACTGGAAAAATGGCTTCCATCTCAATCATAGAATGAAAGTGTTTTTGTATATTTTATTCATTTTTGGGTTCAAATTGAAAATTTTGATATATGCTAAAGTGATTATTTATACTGTCATCTTTTGTTTTAAGCGAAATTGTATGTGACTATAGAATTTATCTTTTAAGTTTCCTATTTGTATAGTGCCTTAAAAGTTATTGCATATTCACAGCTTTTGAAAGAGAAAAGCACATTTATTATTAAATGGAGTGCTATTTCAATATTGAGGATCATCTTAACCATGCTTTTGCCCTCAAAACCAAAGCCTTGCAATCTATCATATTCAGAGTTGTCTAATGTTTATTTAGATCATTTCCTACTATAATCTTCTGTTTAGGGTGGAAGCGGTGCAAAAATTCAATTAAAAAGAACTTTATGATCACCTTGAACAATGAGAAGTACCAAAATCAACACTTAAGCAGTTTAATAAAATAAAACATAAGAATGGTATTTCCCAATATAGAGAAGAATTTAAGATTTAATTATAAAACAGATAAAACAGGAGAATATAACAGGAAAAAGAAAAAATGAAAAAGATGAAAAAGTTGTGTGTTCAAGAATAAAGAGTTCCTCATTTAACTGAAGAACAACTGCTAATAAGTAATATGCTTTATTTTTGATGTAAACATTTAATGTTAATGCAACACAGTTGTGTTTAGAGTTTTGACTATAAAGCTATTTTCTTTCTTTTGAAATCAATGCAAAAATAGTGTTCCTGATTTGAAGAACTTTTGAGTACATGTAATTCTTAGAATGCGGTTGTGCAAATAATGAAAACTGAAGAAATAGATGTTAAAACTAACAGTCAAAATAAAAAAATAAGACTAGAAAAGTAGAAAAAAGGATGATCAAAAAGAATTTATTAAAAAAAAAAATCCTGCATAAAACTCTATAAAGGCCATATTAATAAATATCACATAGTAAAAACATGTGGATAAAATTAATCAAAGAATGGTATGAAAATAAAAACTTTACATACATAAAACACTATGATTAAAATCAAAAGTATTCAAAAATACTATTATAATTTTTAAATTACAAAAAATTTTAATTTATTGGCCTAATGTGACATAACTTGGATAATGCATACAAAGATATAAATCCTCATTTCCTCTTTTTCACCATGTTACCATCTTTCAGTAGGGTGAAAAACTAAATTAACAAACTAAACTTTAAAAGGATAAAATACAAGATAACAGGGGCCAATCATAGGGAGAGCTGATTGACACATAATAAAAAATTAACCAATAGAGGAGCAACTAATGGGGTGGCCGTGTCTTCCTTCTTTTTAATCTTTTATTTTTGTTCAGTGATGATGTCCATCTCAACAGGCTTGAATCTGGTATAGACCCGCTATCTTTGTTTAATAGTCATTCTGTTCTTTTTTTTTTTTTTTTTTTTTATTGAATTTCGAGGCTTTCCACGACGTTCAATAGATGTTGATTTTTGACTGAGTTTATTAAATTGTGAAATCATAATTGACTGTACTCTAAAGCTCCCACTAAAGAAAAACGACTTCCAGGACAAAATAGATAACATTAAATCCATTACAAGCAAAAATCCATTCCAAAGAAAAACGACTTGCAGGACAAATAGATAGCATCAAATCTAATCCCAGACTCATAGATGATTTTTTGAGGAAAGGAAATTTCAAAACCTGATCTTATCGTCTATGACATTCCAACCACCTAAAAAAGAATGGAAGCATAGACTATCCATTCCATGCAATCGCCATTTAGTAAAAGGCCTTAAAACGCTGTAAAAAGAATACTAAATGTACAAATTGTTCAACAACCCCACCTCACTTAGGCACCCCAAAGCATAAAGCCCCTAAGTTTCAAAAAAACAGGCATTTATGAAAATTTCATGCAAATTTTGTGAAAATTTTTAGGAATAGTGATACAGTGAAACTCCTATTTTATAACATCATGCAGCCAAAGTTTAAAAAATGTAAAATCGAGGAAAATTATGGAAAAATACCAGGTGATCCAAAAGTGTGTTATATTTTTTTTTACATTGTTAACAATATTTTCAGTGTTTGCTTTCCAGCAATTCAATGCTTTTCATAAGAATCACCAGGCACGCGGAAACACTGAAAATGTCGTTAACAAGGTACAAAAATGTAATACACTTTTGGATCACCTGGTACATATTTTATATCTTCTATAATTTTCCTTGATTTTATGTTTTACTCTATTTTGCACGTTTACGTGTTTCCTATTGTTTCAACAAAAATAGTTCATTTTCAAGATTTGATCCGCTGTCACATGGATGATGAAAAAATCCTGGATGCTCAGGCAAGAAAAAAAAGAATAAAAACATTGTGTTCTTTCTTTTAAAAATATATTTGCCATTGCACCGAGTTGCATGTCATCAGTGAATCACTATATAGGGCGATTCAAAATGATGTCTGGCATTTCAAAATTTTACTATGCATTTATTTTATAACATAAACTAACCAGACCGGTTAGTTATTATGGCAGTGGCACACACGCTTCAATAGTTGAGAATTGTATGGATTAAAATGTGTTCAAAATCGAAATAGATGCTATTGGTGAGATATCTTGGGACATACTTCCTAGCTGGTGGAGGTGCTAATTGCAGCAAGTGATGCGAGACCAATCTCCTCTTCATATGTAAATTGTTCACATTTTAAATTTTGTAACATTTATCTGAAGATGGTTTAAAACTGGAATGCGTATTAAAAATAAAAAAAGTTTTTTTGCAAATTTTAACCTGGATATCGCTATTCTTAATTCATAGTGCAACATGGAACAGTTCAATATAAGCAAAATTTATTTAGGCTCTATGAAACGCAACATTCAAACTAGATTCAAAGAACAAAATGAAAATTGCAAGATGCACATATAAAATTTGTTTGTCCAGAAAATTTGGCTATGGCAAAACATGCCTTTACCACTGGACACGGAATCACCCTGGGCAGTTAAAAATTAATGTTCTCAATCAAAATCAACATCTATTGAATGTCATGGAAAAGCCCCAAAATTCAACGAAAAAGAACAGAACGACTTTTAAACCAAGACTAGCAAGCCAACTGAAAATGATTTTATCAGAAAATCATTACACGTGTGAGTATATTGGGTAAATGAGAATATGATATGGCTGGAACACGATTTGTCAGTAGACATGTAAAGAGTGACATCGGATGAACGGCTGAAACGAATGTCTGTATATTGCTTTTACAATGACTGTTTTACACATTGTTCTGTTGACAATTGTTTATAATTGTTATAACGTTATAATTAGATTTTAATTTCAAGCATGATCTACAATACGATGGTCCGAAAGCTCCATTGTTAATCCACTAATCAAGAGTTTTGAGGACAAACAGAAGCAGACATCAACGATTAATGAAGAGTCGGATGGCGGTCCTATATCAGATTCAAGCCTGTAGAGATGGATGACGTCATTCAACAAGAATTAAAGATTAAAAAGAATAAGAGCTACCCCATTAGTTGCTCCTCTATTGGTTAATTTCTTATGTCAGTCAGCTTTCCCTTTGATTGGCCCCTATTGTTATCTTGTATTTTCATTTAGTTTTGTAATTTAGATTACACCTTACTGAAAAATGGTACCGAAATACATATCTAGGTGATTAATTATTTACTAATTTTTTATGTTTATTTTATTTTTTCTACTATATGTTGTGGGAAAAGAGGATTTATAATTTGGTATACATTATCCAAATGTCACATTAGGCCAGATGATTGCAACTTTTTGTAATTTAAAAAAATAAGAGTATTCTTAAAAACTTTTGGTTGTAATTGCTGTCTTTTATATAGAGTCATGGACAAAAAAAAACGCTCCCTCACTCTGTGTTGCTATATTTTTAAATGAGTGTTTACTACTTTTCCACTAGGTGTCTGATATCGTTTAGTTCAGTCAGAAAATTATCTAAATTTTTAACAAATAAAATCATACCATCCTATTTTAAACGCTCATTTAAAAATATAGCAGCACAGAGTGAGGGAGCGTTTTTTTTTTTTTTGTCCATGACTGTACATATGGTTTTTATTACCATCCTTTGATCTATAAAGGCCATTATTACCAGTATTTTTTGTTTAGGATTGTCATGAATTCCAACTTTATCTGTTAATTTCTCATGATTCAAATTAAAAACAATGATCATTTTTTTAGAGAAGCCTTTCTGGCAACCCTAGATTAAATTTTTTTTATTAATTTTCAGTTAAAGATTATTATTAAATGTAATTAAAATTAAACGTGTACATCGTGTTGATCCATTGTGTTTGTTGATTCATTTAGTTAAGTCGAAACAAATTTTCCAAGTCTCCGGCCATTGGAATTGATTTGGGTACATCACTATCACGAGTTGCAGTTTTTCAAGATGACAATGTGTTTGTTTTGGCTGACAAGCAAGGTGTCCAAGTTTTGCCAAGTTTTGTTTCCTATACTGATACTGAAGTTTTGGTGGGAGAAGCCGCCAGAGCCCTGGTAATAGCTAATGCTGCAAATACTATTTATGACATTAAGTTACTACTGGGGCGAGATTCAAATGATCCATGGATAGAACACTGCAAGACACTTTTGCCCTTTATCTTAATTGACTCAAATAATGAATTAAGGATAGAAATTGAACAAGAAAAAAAGATATCATATTTCACTCCAGAACAAATTGCTTCTATTCTTTTCGCTAAGTTAAAGGAGAACGCTGAATACAAACTCGGAAGAACTATTAGTGATGCTGTGGTTGTTATACCACCGTTCTTTAACGACGCTCAAAAAAGAGCCTTGCTGAATGCTGGAACACTGGCAGGATTAAACGTTATACAAATTATTAATGAATCTTCAGCTGCAGCCATTGCATATAAATTCAAGAACCCAGAAGCTTTGGAAAAAGATAATCAGATTCTTGTGTTTCATTTAGGAGCTGGGTCATGTAGTGTTTCTATAATTGCAATAAAAGAAAATGCCTTTATTGTTAAAGCCACCACAGGGACTTGTAAAGTTAGTGGTCGAGAATTTGATAATAAAATGGTTGAATTTTTTGTATCTGAATTTCAAAATAGATTTAATCAAAATATATCGTCCAATAAAATAGCATTGCAGAGACTTCGTTTTGCTTGTGAAAGAGCAAAACGAATTTTATCAGCCAGTATAATTGCAAACATTGAAATTAATTCAATTCTTCCTGACACCGACTTTTATTTTTCATTGACTAGAAATGAATTTGAACACATAACTAGTGATTTATATGATGAGATCACCCAAGTAATAGATAGAGTTTTGAATGAAGCTTGTCTTCCTAAATTTGCTATTGATCATGTTATATATACTGGGGGTGCCATAAAAATTCCCAAAGTTCAGCACGTGTTATCTAATTATTTTGTTAATAAACCATTTGAAACGAACATAAATGCAGACGAGATTGCAGTTTGGGGAGCAGCCCTGCAGGCAGCAGTTATAACTGGTGATTATGTTGACAGTATTCCTTTTCTCCATCTTCTTGATGCCATTCCATTATCCTTGGGAATTGAAACTGTTGGTGGGCTTATGACAGTAATGATCCCTCGAAATACCCCTCTTCCTGCCAAAAAGTCTCTGATACTCACTACATACCATGACAATCAATATAGTATTCTTGTACAGGTATATGAAGGGGAGCGGATGATAGCGAGAGATAATACCTTATTAGGAAAATTGAAATTATCGGATATTCCTCCTAAGATCCGAGGTGCACCGCAAATCTTGGTTACTTTTGAAATTGATGTTAATGGAATTCTGTCAGTTTCTGCTAGTGAGATTACTTCTGGTAAACATGAAAAAATAACTATTATTCGGAATAATAACTTGCTAAGCCGAAGTCATATTGACGAAGCAGTGAAAGATGCAGAAAGGTGTAAGGAGCAAGATGAAGAAAGGTGCGAGAGTATTGCAGCAAAGATGGCCTTGGAAAATTATTTGTGGCAGGTCAGAGAGACATTAGAAAGTTGTGACTTTAATAATTACTGTAAATTGCATGAACTTGAGAAAGCTAAGTTACTTGAACAGTGTACTGACACCCTTCACTGGTTGGGTTCTAATTCCTGTGCTCCGAAAGAAGAGTTGGACACTAAGCTGACACTACTGAAAGGGACATTTACCCCTATTGTAAGAAGTCTTTATAACAAGAGCCAAGAGAGTATTCATGTTTGCAATTCACGTTGTCTTGAGGATAAGTTATACTCTAGTAGTAGTTTAATAATAAATAGAAACAGCACTGATCAATTTGGATTTTGCAATTAATTAACATCATTCTTTGTTTCCTTTATAAATTAGGCGATAATTAACGACCCAAATCTTAATTTACCAAAAAAAATGAAAAATAAATAAATAAATAAGTAAATTAAAAGAATAATAAAAAAATTTGCCTGTAAATTAATGGCTTTGAAAACCACTTTCAAAATTTGTGAAATTGTTTTTTTAAGTTGGAATAGATGAAAAGAAAGATACACATAATGTGAAACATTTAGATTTGTAACCGATTGTATGACTTGGCTATCCATTGGGGGCAGAAGAACAAATGGAATAAATATGTTGTAAACATATATGATAATTAAATCTTTTGTTTATTTATAATACAATTTAATTTGAGTTTTTTTCCCTTAAATTTTAGTTATCTTATTTTTTAATATACTTTCTTCTGTCAAAGTATGCATAGTACCTTTTCTTGAGCAAATGTTTTCCTAAGTAAGTACTGTAAACATTAAGAGACTAACTGCACTTGGATTTATGCCTGAATTAATAGTTAAAATAAATATTTCTAATAAAAAAATCAAGCTGTTGGTTTTTACTTTATTCATATCGACTAAAAGAATTTCACTTCTTTTACAGATAGATGAATTACAAAGGCATTATGTGAGAATAAAAGATCCTAATTTGGTCGAAGATAAAATCTGCCAGTTAATAAAGGGGGGACATAAAAAGCTACAGGTAAGTTGAAAGATCAGATAAAATTACAATCGCTGTAAGTTGAATTTGTTTGAAAATTTAGCGGAAAGTTATATTTGCTTGTACATGTATTTTTATTACAGATGACTGCATTTTTCAGTAAAACTTCAATATAATTTTATATGGTTCAAAAAATAAAAAGGAAAATAACTCTTTTTCAAAGGGTGGTTCAAAAAGTAAAGCAGATTTATTTTCTATTAAAATGACATAAAAAAACCATATTGATACGAAAAGACAGTGTCTTCATAAAGACATTACAAGTTTTGGATACGAACACCCTGGGTGACATGACATATGTCTATTTCTTCCCAGAATGCATCTCCGATGGGCCCATACACTTTGCATGCTAAACACATTCACTTTTGACGAGTCTCTCACATGTTCCAGGATAGCATGAGGGTTTTCTCTGTGCCTCAGATCTAACGTTTTTTTTGCTAGTTGATTGTTCTGCTAGGGTGAAAGGTTATCTCTAACATTAACCTGTCAGTGACTCCATCCTCTTCATTCAGTATTTCTTAAAATTCATTAAAAAATTAATCAGCTTTATTTTTGCACAATCCTTTTTGAATAATCCTGTATGTTACCTTGGGTGCAAAAGGGTATCATAGTGCCAAATTCGCTTACTATGCCATAATTAAAGATTGGATTCAAATAATTAAAGTGTGGCTTTTTTTATGCTTATATGCATTCATTGCTAATACACTAATAGATATTATATGGGTTATAATGAGCACGAAGAGACCAATGAATTTGCTTGTCAAATCTGAATGATCATAAAAGCCACGTTTCAAATAAAACTCGTTACATAATTGGTCAATTGACATAAAATTGCTTTCCATTTATTCTTCATATGGTACAGGTATAATAGGCATAAAGTAGGCTGCAGCTCTAAAACAAACAAAAAAAATCTATAATTTCAGGAGTCCAGCGTAAAAAAAAAAAATTTTTAAATTAACGTCTTGACAAAAAAGACCAAACTATTAAAATACATCCATATACCTATTTTCTTTTATATTTGCTTACTATCTTTTTATAGGAAAATTCTGTTGCCTTTAAACTCTTTGAAAGGGTAGATAGCAGATGGAGTTTTTGGGAAAAATTATCCGGCTCCCCAGCAAAAACACTGTGGATTTGAGTTCATGATTTTAAATTAACCAGTCTTTGTTTACCATAAAATCTTGAGTATAGGCCCGGGCATCTATTTGTCTCAATGGTCTGGACCCCCCCGGCAATTAATCGAGACCCAGCGTTTATTTAGGACCCAGTGTTATTCTCTTCCCAATAACAGGGTGTCTAGCAAAATGATTTCATAAAATTCCCTGACTTTTCTCGGTTTATCAAGTAATTTTCCCTGCCCACCAGCATAAAAAAAAAATCTATTTTGATAGAATATTATTGACATTTTTCAAATTTTTCATTCCAATTTTGCATTTTTTTGCTGATTTTGTAAAATTCACTTACTTTTCCCAGGTGCTAGTCATCCTGCAATAAATTCGGTGCTTAAAATAAAGTAAAATAAATGAAGTAACAAAAAAACCAACCTGAATGGAGAAGAATAACCTTGATAACGACGAGCTTAGAGTCCAAATGATTACCCTACCTATGAGAAGTTTGTAATGAGGCTCTACGAACGAGAACTTCTTTATATGCAGAAACGGCAAGGGTAAGGCAGCATAGGATTGGTCGAAATTAGAATGGGTTAAATGAAGCGGTCAACGAGAAGGCATACACATGAAAAGACGTTTAATAATCTGAAAGTGAGGAAAAATGACGGAATTTATATCGATGACCCGAAAAAGATCCGGTGTTTAATCTATTTTTAACACCCCACCCAGCTTTTATTCGAGACCGGCGTGTATTTGAATACCTGGCCTGTATTCAAGATTTTACAGTAATCATTTTCTAATAGTAAATTTAATATTCTAAACTTCAGAAGCATAATTAACGATCCACATGTATTTTCATTCATAAATTATTATGTTAATTATTAATTCACGGTTATAGCAATTCACAGCCCTGTCGAAGCTCATTCGACACCAAGATGTTATGTCACAGTATGCTTATCACTATTGGTCAGCAATTCATTGATGGCTGATGCCAAAGAAATAAGGAGAAATACTAGTTCATTGAAATGAGATTTTTATATTTTAATTATAAATTTAAAAGTTTCATTAAATATATAAAAATAATGAAAATGGTTATATAAATAATAAAATTGCTATCTGAATTATTATTTAAGAAACTATGGGATGCTAAAATGAAGTAGTTCGATCTTTTTTAGACTCTAGAAATATGCAGCCTAAATTGAATTGCAGCCTTTAAATGGTTGTTTTCGTTCGACCGTCAAATTTGCAGCTGCGGCCTAAAGTGAATGTGGTCAATATTCGAAATGTGGCAAAATATGGTAATTAATTTGCTTTGTTCTCAGAAAATAATCAACAAGAACTGTAACAGTACGAACCCAGTCAAACGCGGTCTGTTACAACAACAAATCTGCCCCAGTGTGGTTTTGGCATGGCTCCAGAATTCTACTTAAAATTTTGTGAACGGCATCTTTTCGTGATTTTTCACCATTTATTTTACATTTCACAACATATATGATATGTGTATACATGTTGAACATGAAACTACAGAAATTTCAGTTTATATCTCGAATTTCCATTGACAAAGGAAGCCAGCACAATAGCGAAGTTTTGAACGCAAAATGGCAACAGCCAGTTGAATGTGTATGGCTATTTCTAAAAACTATTGCGATCGTTCACTTTCAGTGTTAACACTGCCTCAAATGAAGATAAACATCATTTACTTCTTTTAAAAATTCTCCTACCTGGCCGCCATTTATTTGATTGCTGGGAAACCACAAAAAGGATTTTCAATTTTAGCGTTCATTTTTGATTTGAACAATTGCCAGGCACCGTGAAATATTGCTGCAATGTTATGTTTATCATGGACGTAAAATTAAAGTTGAAAAATGAACAATTACGGGTGAAAACCCAGAAACTGTGGACACAGGTTCACTAAAAGCAATAATAACAGGGAACCACAATTCCACATATAGAGTTTATTATCTCGAATGTACATTTTGCTGACAGTGACAGCTTCTTCAGTGAGAGTTTTGGAGCATCCGAATATTCAAAAGTCCTTGTAACCACACACAGCAATTGTAGATTCGAAAGGTAATTTGTACAGAGGGAATCATGAATTTATATACAGTGTTGAGAGTTAATAGCTAATATGATTAAATTAGAGTAGCCAATTAGGCAAACAGCCTTTGACACGGGCTTTGTCCTTTTATAAGAGTAATAAACAGAATTAACGGAACAACTTCAAATAAAGCTTAATGTAAAATAATATCAGCTACAGGTAACCAATCTATTACCGGTATGGGTCCATCATCAATGTTGAGTAAGCTTTCCGAGGGCTTGCTCTTTGCAAACTCGAGTGATTCCAAGAACTTCTGTAATTTGTGGTGAAGTGTGTAGGATCTAAAAATTTTTCTTTAGGCGTGGATTTCACATGTATAAAAACAACTGCAGAAACCACAAGGCAGAAAATGTTCTGACGTCGGTTCCCGCTTCTTGCTGCCCGACAGAAAATTCTCTTACCTTTGTAGGATATGACTCAATCTAACTCGAAAAAAACAGTTTTCTGTCAGGCAGCAAGAAGAAAGCAGTAACTGACGTCAGAACATTTTCTGCCTTGTGTTTCTGCCGTTGTTTTTACGCATGTGTAATCCACGCCTTAAGTAGTCACATCTGGGCAGAGACCCCTTTATTCTTCCTTTGTCGACCTGGGCTGCACTAATAGAAGACAAAAAAAGAAAAGCGCAAGATAATTTTGTTCGTAGACAACTGTACACACCATAATATGATTCCATCTTATCTTTAATTTGCGACAGTACATAATTTGCCATCAAACACAAAATCAAAGCTGCAGCCCATTTCTATTTTCATTTTAATTCATAATTTGCATTGTCACATTTCCATATGGTTAGTCAAATTTCACACAAAACCCATTATTTGAATTTTATTTTACTAAATCTTGATACAGTATAACTCTGATAATACGAACTCGTTGGGGGCCAACAAATTTTTTCATATTATCCGGGTTTCGTATTAGCCAGGAACAATAGAAACAAGTCATAAATCATGTATATTTACTGTAAATAAACTGCTTTTACTATATATAACTTTATTTATTCATCCAAAAATTACAATTTATGAAAAAAGTTCGAGATCTGGTGCAAATTGCGAGACCAAAGGTTTTTTGTTCGGGCTCGAAACAAAATTTCAGGATCAAAAATGGCGTCCCGTATTTGCGAAAGTGTAGCTTGTGGGATATTCAGCGATTTAAGAAGCAAATTAAACATTTTTAATCAAAGATTTTATAGTTGTGAGATAGAATAGCAAAGACTCTAATTTTAGGAGAAGTATAAATAGGTTTATAAAATTACAACATGTTGTCATTAGTGCATTTTCTACAAAATACTCTTGAAATCGTCACCGCTAATAGTGCTAAAGCTAACTCTTGAACTCTTGACTTCGCTACTTGAACAATCGGTTGGAACTACAGCCATAGATTCCATTGTTTTACTGTAATTTTTAATGGATTCTAGCGGATTTTTGCATAATTTTAGTGTAAAATCCGCTAATCTAGCGGAAAATCCACTAAGTTGGCAACACTGTGTTGTATAAAAAAAAAAGGTTAAAAACCCGATCGCTGCAAACATCGCTACCCAATGAAAGTTACGCACATACTGTACTGTATTTGCTGCTCTACACTGTTTATCCAATTATAGTTGACTATTAAAATCGTTTTTTAGTAAGAAATTTTCATTTATTTTGCAAATTTTTTTTCATATTAACCGGGAAAAAAATAGTTCGTATTAAGGGGGTAATTTTTCAAGGAAAGTAAAGAAACGGGCCCGGGACCAAAAGTAATTTCGTATTAAGCGGATTTTCGTATTAACAGAGTTCGTATTATCCGAGTTAAACTGTAAATCGAACCTCAATAAATTGAAGACCTCTATAAATCGCTCTAATTTGCTTGTCCCTTTAGATTCGATTTATTACCTTCTACTGTATTACCAAAATGATTCTATTATGGTAAAACAGCTGCACATAAACCACTCATCATTGCGGTGTTAATGAAGTGCTGTTTGGCTTGGGGGTTCTGCTGTCATTTCCTTGACTGTAAATGATTGGAAAGGTGTTCTTTGAATTGAGGAGCTATGCTTTTCACTGTCTACATCTGATGAACATGTGTGGATTTGGTGACAGGACATGTTAGTTGGATTGCTTCGGAAGGCGATTGCTGCAGCTCCAATGCAGAACTTAAAAGCAGCGGTTTGCTATGGATTATGCTCCTACAGTACTGAATGGTGACTATTTAGAAAAGTAGAGGTATGGTGTTGAAGAGGACATCCCAGGTTTTTATTTGCTGTTACTCTTTTTGTCCTCTTATATGTATTGCCCATTCTATTTACTTTGAGGCAAAAATTATAAACGATGGCCTCGTATTTTGATAAGTAAAACATAGTAGTGCAGCTATGAAAATATTTTTGTACAATTATTATTTCATTTTTAGTAAAAAATGTTTGTAAAAAATCCAGTACCATGAAGGAATTATGAAATAATGAAATTAACATATATAAGAGATTAAGTTTTTTCCAGTCATCCTATACTATCAGAAATAGATGAAAAAGGGAATATGACTCTGAATATGATTTTGTCGCTACAACCTCGTGGTCATTTTTTTTCTGAAAAAATGGCACTCACTTTGGTTTTACGAACTCCCAACATATTGCATTATACTGCGTTGGAGTTCATAAAAAGATGCAGCCGATACTCAATTTGTTCTGGTATTTGGTGTAAGTACTGAAAGTTTTCTCTTTCAATTTCTGGTTCATATCTAGGCCACTTTAAGACTGAAATTTGCTGCTCTTTCAGCCAGTTCTTCATTGAGCCATATTGGGCTGGGGTTTGGAAAATCGCTGCGAGCGTCACTTATTTAGAAAACAATAACCATGAGGTCGTAGCCATGAATTCCTATTGAGACATGTTCCCTTCTCATCTATTCCTGATATATTACTAGGAGGAATATCGAGGCATTGTTGTCACAAAAGTATAAAGTAAAGATGTTGTTTCCTTAATGACCTGAAGCATGAATTTTACAATTATTTTTTTTTTTTTTCATTTTATTGGAATATTAGGAAGTTTACTTTTTTAGAAAGATAGCTATCAGTCAATTCTATTGGTTTCAAATTGAACAAGATTTGTTTGTGTTAATTTTTTTATATAGCTAATTAGGTAACACTTTTTAACTATTAAAAACTTGTTGGTTAATGTTTCTGGGAATAATTTTTACTCAACAAAGGATCTAGAAATAATGTATTGATCTTTAAAAAATTATTTTTCTCCTCTAGGTTATATCGGATTTTGATATGACACTTACTCGATTCCACTTGAATGGAAAACAGTGCAGTTCCTGCCATGGTATTTTTATTTAAAAAACAAACAAACCTAAATTCATCAAATGCAGTAAGGATTTGATAAATGTTGCATTTACTTCATTTGCTTATTTTAGTAAATAAAGTAATCTGTTAATCAGACAATTTTTCCCTAAATATTTTAAATTAATGGGAAATGCTTAATTGCCATTTGTAAGCTACTTTTTTGTGTCTGATTACAGGTTGGTCAAAAGAAAAAAAAAAAAAAAAAAAAAAAAAGGAAAATTCAATAATTCGAAAAGAGCACTGAAAGACATGGGATTTTTTTTTTATTATGAAAAATTTTATGACCAGAATTGTTACATTTGTCACTGACAGGTTGTGCTGTAGTGAACTGCTGCCACTCTAAAGAGGCAAGACTGCGAATACACTGAGCAGCAATTGAACTAGAGAGTATTGTGTAGCACCACCTTTTGCCCCGATTGCAGCAGCGATTTGTCTTGGCATGGACTTGTAAAGGACACTGGGAGCATTGGGAATTCAGGTGACCTATCTGGTCAGGGAAACGACATCATGTCTGTGGAATGTTTGTCCAGATACATTGGAACGACGGATTGTCTTGTTGTAGGAAGAGGTCTCCATCAGGATGTTGAAGACATGCAAATGGGAGCACATAATCATCAAGGAATCCCAGTAAGTTCATCCAATTGATGTCATACGTATGGGGGTCCCATTCAGTCCTTGTAAACAGTCTCTAGACGAGAATGCCACCTCCACCAGTTTGAAGAGTATCCTGCTGGCAAGAAGGGTCCATCGTTTTATGTACCCTGTGATTGCATGTATTATCATGAATCCCAACTCATTTATCCAGTGAATCCCACTCAGAATGTTTTTCCACATTTCTGGGGTCCAGTGGCGATGTTTCCATGCCCTGGAATACTCATTGTGCTCTGTGATGCGAGTCAGCAGAGGTACTCGCGTGGGATGATGGCTTCTGTACTCCATAGCGAGGAGATGTTTATGAATGATGTGGCTGCTTACTTGTTTCTGTGCACCAGTGTTAAATTTCCGAATTATCTGTTGCACTGTGGCCTGTCTATCCGCCTTCACAATGTGAGCTAGCTGACGACGACCCTGCTCATCCACATGCTGTTGTTTATGGCAGTTGGCCCTTGCAGGGATGGGTTTACCGGCATTGATGTACTCATGGTATACCAGTGACATGGTGGGTCGTGAAAATCCCAGTGCCTGCACGACTTCGGAGATGAAGCGACCCATTCCTTGAGTCCCTACAATTTGCCCATGATCAAATGCACTTAGATCTTACGTCTTACCCATATTGCACATTTTTGGCGTTTTGAAGACAGTAAAAACTTTTCTGTTTCGAGAGCGTAAAAATTGTTTCTTCAGAGTGAAGACGTTAAAAAGTGCAGTTCTCCCCACCCCGAGGGAGAGACCAAAGAGAGAGAGAGAGCAAAAGATCATCTGAGAAAAATTAAGTTTTAGAATAGATATGGGATGCACGGTTTTCATTTCGATTGTTTGTTTTTTATAAATATCTTGGTCTGACTATTAACGATTCCTGTCACATCACTTCTTAGATTGTCAGATTGCTGCTTACATCATTCTGTTTCCGTTGCCAGGGCCGCCCAAAGTGCCACGTTTGCATAATGCCAGCTGTCTCTAATTCAATTGCTCTTCAGTGTAGTCATAATCAATTCTATTGCTCTTCAATGGCCATCAAGGTCTCCAGAACTTAAACTTGTGACTTTTGTTTATGGGGCTACTTGAAGTCACAGCCGTGCAGAGGGAGATGGCCTCTGCGATGAAACATAATACATTGTTACATCATCATAAATAGGGCATTGTTATTTGTACTTCTACCAATAATAAGCCATAAATTTGCCCTAACTATGATGGTGTAACAATATATTACTTTTTATCGCTGAGGCCTTCTCTCTCGGTGATTACGGCTGATGTCGTTGGCATATTGAAAGAACTATTCGCTATCATGTAACAGGAATTTCTACTGAAACTTTCTTCAATGCTGTGCAGTGTTGTATCACATCTGATGGCCGTTCTAATGAATGATGGCAGTAACATTGAACATTTGCACTCCTAGCTTATTTGCCCTGTATGAATACTAGCATAACTGAAACACTACCTAACCTAATCTAACCTGTTGTGATAATTGTAGTTATTCTAGCAGTAAAATTTTTTGTTATTAAAATTCCCATGCCTTTCTGTGAAAACCACATCGTGCTTGTCTATACTTTTCAAATTGTTGACTTTTTACTTTTTTTGGACCACCCTGTATAAGCATTCTGTATTTTAGCATATGCAGTAATTGATATTTATACCTTTATAAATTTATCTTTGTGTTAAATTGGTCATGGATAATGGTTCAATTTCATTTTAGGCCTTTTATAAATCTACACTAAGTTCCCAGCACAGGAACATTAGAGTTACAAGGTTTCAAAGGTGTCCAAGAAATTAAAATTTATTTAAGTAACTGAAAAAAATATGCAGGTGAGAAAATTGTGGAATAGTACATCAAATATTAGCTCCATCTTTGCTGAATGAAGCTAATACCAATACTCCACAGTTTGGCCGTGTACATCTTATTTTCAGCAAAAATCAAGTATTTGTATACAAGTTTACTTGATTTAGGGGAAGGGCAAATGCCCCCTGCCCTCCTCCCCCTTGGCAATGCCCATGTCCATACAGGGAGTAAATGACATAATGTGCTCTTGTCCATGTTGGTCTTAATGTAAATTGGCAAATGCTTTCCTTGATTAGTTTAGCTTTAACGACAAAAGAGGTCATGTTAATAGTGTTTGCACGTTCTCTATTGGCATCTCTATTGGCCGGTGAGGGAAGTGACTGGTGGAAAGGTGCATGGCACAATTACTGATAAACAGTATGAATTTAAAGAAAAATTAATTCAAACTTGCTACAGGTAACCTACTGAGTTTTTTTAAACATTGAAATTTGACATGCATAAATAACTATAAATAAAATGTACAGAATTTCTTGTTACTTTCTATGTATAAGAAAGTATTGTAATCACGAAAAATTTCGACCTCCAGATTTTCACTGATCTACACGTTTTAGGGTCCCTAGATTACAAAACAGTGGGTTTTAGAAAATGTCTGTGTCTGTGTCAGTCTGTGTGAGTGTGCGCCCAAACGGCTAAAGCTATCGAGACCAAGCTTTAAACTTAAGATTATAATCTTCCTCTGGAGGTCTGATTAGTTTTCCAGTGGAATCGGTGAACCGGAAGTATCAGTTTACTCCAGCGCCAAAATATAAATTTTGAAATATCTCGTTAAACATTGCGTTTATGAAAATTTTGTATGGGGTAAAAAGTGTTCCAATTTCAATTTTAAACAACCTTTGTTAAGAAAATTTTTCAAAATTTCAACCGGAAGTACCAGTTTTACTCTTGTCAAAATCCAGTTTTTTGCGAAATAAGATGGTATAGGCAAATTTGGAATCTATACCAAAGTGTTTAGAAGCTAATTTGAAGTAACTTTTATTTACAAACTTTTTTAAAATTTCTATCGGAAGTAGATTTTTTAGACAGTTGTTTAATTTTTTTCTGAATTTGGACCAGGTCATTTATGTATAAGAAAGTCGGGTGGTGACCACATCTCATTTTTTTTTCTTAGTCAGAATGGGTTAGATTATCGCTGAACAAACTCAATGATAATCTTGACACTGATTCTCGAGGGAATATTATGCCAAACCCAAGGATAGTTGAGGACTGCTGTAAGTTGACAGCAGCAGACGAGACCGACAGCTTTATGTGCCCTCCAAAGCACAAGAGGTTCAAAATGGAATTCTACTGATGGTCACTCATCTAGTAGCTGGTCACGCCATCGTTGCTTAACTCCACTGATCGGAAACGTTTCCGATCAGCGAGGCATCCTGTCTATGACCACTCTTTAGTTGTTGCTGAAATTTTTTAAAATTATCTACCTTTTTTTTTCTTTTAATGATTAGAATCAAATTTTTAACAAAAATATGAAATACTAATTTTTTTATTCTTTTTTTTTATATACTAAATGTCATCAATGTAATGCTTATTCATTTATGAAAGTGGTTCCCAAACTTTTTCGACCCGCATACCCCTTTTTCAAAATTTTTCGACTCGCGAACCCCTTTCACAAAGATATGAGTAGCATGAACCATTAACTTATAAACATACAAACATATGTGCATAATAATCCGCCATTACAGAAAAATGTTGGCGAATCCCCTGAAAGATGTTGTGAACCCCAGTTTGGGAAACACTAAATTATGAGAACATATTTAAAATGTTATTCGAGGGATGTTACGTTTATTTTCTCCTTACTGTATTTCATTTATGAAAATTATCATATACAAATAAACATAATTTATTTGCAGGTGCCATAGAAAACAGTCCCAAAATGCCTCCTGCTTATATCGAGAAGGTAATAAGCAATTGTGACTAACAAAAAATTTGGATAGTCTAATTAAACTTATTTAAAGTTTATTAACAAGCACAGTATTTTTGTGTTTAATGCTATTACAGTAGTCTCTTTCTAAGCCAGGAACTAAGGTTTCTTGGGGAGTTTGTGAATTTAGGGAATATATTGGGTTGTTTCATAATTAGTGGCCAATTCCAAAACAAATAATAAAAACAGCATAACAGAAGAAGTACGGATGTCTGAAAAGTATGTTTACACTTTTAGAAAATCATTAAAAAAGAAACAGACAAGGATATGCACTTATGTTTTTTTAATATTCAATAAAGAAAGTATCAAGATTTTTTTTTTATGAAGTGACCACTACATAGTGTTCTTTGTTTTCTGTTTTTAATTAAGCTTCTGTTTACAAACCATCACTAGTGATAAAAGAAGATCAGCATTAAGTTAACATTATTGTGGAAGCTGGTTTTCTTCAACTTTCTGTTTTAACTATATGGTGTCATACAAACCGGACCATTTCCTGGCTTATGGTCGAAGTTAAATTATTGGTACGGAACTTGAAAAATAGTGTATGGACAGCTCTGTTACTTGTCATGGGGGGTCAGAACCATTTTGACAAATAGGGCCTCTATTCAAGATTTTACGGTATGCGCCATTGGAGCCATAGGAACACTCATTGGACAGCATACCTGCCTACTTGTACGATTGTATGGATAGCTTTGAAATCGTACGAATTTTGACAGCAATTAGGTGATTAATTTGAAACAAACTTAAAAATGCATAACGGAAACAATATTTTAATGCAAAGACGAGAGGAAATGCTCATAACGGGGCACGTTTCTATGGAAGACAACGATATAAATGAGTAGATCACTCATGAGTAGAGTGCCTTTACAACCATATACAGTGACCGTATAAGAGTACTTTACAGTGCTTTACTCGTTAGCAGCTTACAGCGCCACCACCCTGTCCCCATTTGAAAGCGTTGCGTCCTTTGCTGGTTGGCATTGCTAACTTGGCAAAAAGTGCTTGTCCATCTATGTTTACATGTGTAGTTCGCATAGAGAAACACAATAAAACTCAATGCCGATTTCCTGTTCTGCTTTAAATTGTAGTACTATAATAGATATATTAAGGATTCACCACTGATCTTTCACAGGTGTATTTTTATTTTTCTGCGTCTTAGAATGTTTTTCTCATGTAAAAATTCTGGTTAACGTGGGTGGTTGATACATAAAAGATGTTTATATATCCAACCATGTTTCCGTTGTTTTAGCAATAGAGAATGATTGTTTATACGAATTTATTCGTGTATATAATGTGAAAATTTGACATTAAAAAGCACCTAAATTTTGGGAAGGGCACATAAGACTGCAAGCACGATCGGGTGGAGAGGGGGGGGGGGGCTTCTCAGCTGGCGATGTTTTGCTAACCAGAGTAATAAGTTATTAAATTGAAGTTTTCTCTGTGAAAGAAAAAATGGAGGAGCTACCGTTAAGTCATCAATGTTTTGCGTTGGAAATTGAGCAAGTGGTCAGTTTCAGTCTTCAATTATTCAAATAATCTTTTTCATCAAGCTTTTTATACAGAAATATGGTATATGTAAGAGTTTTTTTATACAGAAAGATGTTTCTTTTTTTAATAGAAATGCCGAAAGTGTACCTTAAAGTTTCGCATGTAGTGAACTCATTTTCGTTTTTATTTGCAAAACAGAGGTTCAGTTTCGGTTTACGAAAATGAATCTACTTCCTGTTGACAGAAACAGGTTCCGGTTTAAAAAATTGTAGTATTTTCTGGTTTCCAATATTGGCAGGTATGGGACAGGTCCATCGAAAGTCGTTAGTGATGTCAAAGTTATGGTGTGGTTGGCGATGTCAAAGTTATGTTAAAGTTATTGGGTACCCGTTTATTTGGATCAGTATTCATGCAGTGTCCTAAATGATGATGAGTACTTGCGAATGTTACAGAACACTATGTTCCCCTCACTGTTGACTTAAGATGACAATTTCCCAAGTTTTCCACAGCAAGATGGTTGTACTACCACACTACTTTTTGATTTGGGGGCAAGCCCCAGCCCACCTAGTCCATAGGACCATAAGACATAATTACCACAATGCAGATGTAATGACCATCAATGGCTGGATGGGCAGTTACCTGGTCATTGGATTGCCTGGCGGGGTCTATGGAGTTGCCACCACTTTCCCCAGGCATCACACCGCTGAAGTTTTACCTGTGGGGCTACTTCAAGCAACTTGTGCATGCTGTGAAAATCCAAAGCAAACTTCACCTTCAACACATCCTACAGGCCTGTAACAGCATTACCCCTGATGCTCTTGTGCATGTGCAATGAATGGACAAAGTGCCTTGAGCTCTGTGTCCAGCAGCAGGGACCACACATTCCTAACCTCCTTTATCTGCTGTAACTCAGTTTTTGGTGTGCTTTTGTTAATAACTTGTGAATCAAAAAAATAATAGGAATCAGATTGCAAGAATGAACTCCTGAGACAAAAAACGGATGTTATTTGACATGCCATATGATCCCCTTCCCAATTAAGAAAAATTAATCTGTACCCAAAATGGTGGATTTCATGATGGCGGCCAAACTCCAAAACTGTCCCAAAAGATAGAGTACCTATCCTATTCCCTGCTAGCATGGTCACATTTCCGAAATACAGCTATGTCCAATGACTTTTGACTTGCCCTATACATTATGTCGAAGTTTGAATTTATTCTGAATCACTATTCTCGCATCACGTTGATCCATCATATCGTAAACTGTTTTATTCAGATTGAAATAATTTATTCAGCAGATAGACTGAGCCCATTCACTTTGGGAGGCCCTTTGGTAATTCTACTATGATGGTGTGCCTAACAAGTTAGCCTTGGTGGGTTTGGCCACTAATTAAGAAATGACCCAATAAAAGTAATTCAAAATGGCAGATGTTAATTTCTCTCCTTTCAAATAAAAAGTTAAAAATTCTTCCCTTTTAAATAGACTGCTAGATGTGAGAAGATGGTTGTCTAAAACAAAAATATGGGAAAAAAAAATTGGAAAACTGTAATAAAAATGCAAGACACAGGAAAATTTGGGTTTGCATGATGTAAAATCTGTTTGTTTTTTTGTTTTTTTTTTTAAACATAATTGATATAGGGGACCAAGCAAAAAGTACATGCATATTACTGGAAACATAAAACTGGGGTTCTACTGTATTACTTTTGGTTGCTCTATGGAATCTGATAAATTACAAAATGCAATTTTTAACTTGCATACATGTTTATTTTTATTATTGTGCATATTTTTTATGTTATTTGTATTTTTTTTTATATACAGGTTCAGTCATTCAAGAAATATTATTATCCAATTGAAATTGATGTAACATTAACATCTGAAGAAAAAGCTCCTTATATGGTTGAATGGTTTGTCAAATTCTTATAAACAGTAATAATAGAGAGAAGGGAATTTATATTTTTTAAATTCTCAGTTTTAATTTATTCTTTAAAACCAAATGATTTATTTCATTTGAATATTAATTGGATCCATAATTTTTGGTTAGACTTAAAAGTAGCCTTTATTATTAAGTATTGAAAAGTGCTTTATGCATTTGTTTTATCCATTTGTCCATTGTCTGTGAATAGAGTTTCTTGAAACATTTTAAATTTTATTTTCACCAATTGATAAACATGGAGCAGAGTTTGGTTAAATTTGAAGATCATCAAAATCTATTCAGTGGCATATCTTCAAATGGTACTGTTATGTATTCCGTTAGAATTTTTACTGTTACCGTAAATATTCTACTATAACGCGAATTTTTTTGGCCTGAAAAAGCATCTAAATTTGCTGGATCGCGTTATACCAGAGGATAAAAATCAGCCCTCCGACGACTGCGGCCGATCGTCGATAATAACAACATCGTTAACAACATCGATAATAACTTCTCCCAAACATTGATAAATAGGCCTA
>JAHWFO010105574.1:1407528-1427268 GCA_023313115.1 Rhysida immarginata
TCACGTGCTATTTTCCGCCATGTTGTGTCCAAATTAGCATAGCGTTGTGTGGAAATAAGACGGTTTTTTGTAATTTTAAAAGATTTTAAAAGAGTTTAGTGACCAAAAATGCCTTCCTGTGCTGTAGTAGGGTGTACTAATCGCTCTGAAGAAGGTTTTATAATGAAACGTTTTCCTCGCGATCCAGAAAGACGATCGACTTGAGCCGCGAAGACCAAAATAGTCAAATGGAAACCTTCGGACAACAGTTGCCTTTGTGAGATTAAAAAAATCAAATGTTTCTTTATATCGTATTTATTCTACGATAATCGCCTAAAATACCTAAATTTGTGAGATCGTATTATAGAAGAGGATAATATTAGCGCTGCAATAACTGGCGGCGGGGGGGGGGGGGGATAAAACGAACTTCGGGCTGAACGAACGAGTTCAGACGTAATTAGCGTTTAATATACATCACAGTACATTAATTAAACAGTATGTACAATGTCCAGTTCATTAAACAGTATATATTAATTCACTTTTTGTTTGAATTTCCCCTCGTTTAACGCTAAAACGAAAGTAATTTCTCAAAAAGATGGCAACTTCAAAACTGCTCCATTTTGGCAAAGTTGCATTTTGTCCTGTTGCTTCTTTTCCGATCATAGGAGAAAGAAGTTAAGTATTGTTGATTTTAAAGTGACTTTGTTTCTGATTTTTAAAAGAAACATTTTGATGAAGATCAGTGGGAAAAAGATAGTCGACGGAAAAATTTTGGATGTTAAAAAAAGAAACTTACTGTTAAAAAACAGAAAAAATGTACAGGAAATTATGATAGCAAAAGTACGGCAATGCATACAAAATTGTCATGAAATTAATTTTTCAGTTTTACATATTTAAAACTTCATTTGTATTTTGTTGTTGTTAAATTTAATTTAAAAATCAGTCAATAAATTAGCCTTTTTTTTCTTCATATAAGCGTATCTATTTTATTTCGTTTTTTTTTCAGTAACGAAAAATTATCAATTTTTTTTTAATAATTCCTTGATTTATTCTTTAATTATATAATGTTTAATAAAAATTTTGATAAGGTGGATATTCATTTTATTAACAAAAATTGTGACTGATAATTAAAGGAAATAATAAATGGGAAGAAACGAAAAATGGGAAGAAACAAAATGGGAAAAAACAAAAAATAAATTTTAATTTACATATTTTCAGTTTATTTTTTCCTCTAATAATTAAAATTGGACTATTATTTTCGAGTTATTGATTCACTCCATTAATTCGAGGTTTTTTTAATGCCAAAAGAGCAAAATTTCTTGTTTCTGCCACACTAATCTATAGACAGATTGGACACAACATGGCTGCCTGGCCTCTCATGGCCACACTCTGGTTATAAAGGCACTCTAGTTTTTCCCTGTCAGTAGCGCCATCTGTTGATGATTTTTTAACTAATTTTGAAACTTTGTGCGAATATATTCTCTGGTTTCTTAAGTAGAACGCAGCAAACCGTACGTTCTTATCGCCTTCCATTTTTTGTTCATTGATTTTGCAAATCATTGCTCATTTTTGGGACACCTGGCGTCCAACACAAAGCAATCAAGCCTTTAAGAGATGTTGTGGAGAGGTCTACAATGCTGCCATTACAAAATATCATGGAGCTATGGGCAACTGTGCAGATAGTAAGGGTCAACATCGTCTTCATAGTCTTCTGTTCACTTGTGGAATCACTGCTACATTGAATACTGCATTTTGCCAGTTCAGAGAGGTGCTCATAAAAATATTAGATGCCTCTCCTAAGACTTTCTGGCATTTCAGCTTAAAACTATGGTTTGTATTATTAGGTCATTCCATCAATTCTTCGAGCAATATTTATTACTAAATTTTTTTTAGAAAATAAAAATATCTGTTAGCTTTATTGAAGATTATTTCTCATTGATATAATTCTAAAGTAACTTAATATTTGAAAACCAGTTCAAAAACAATTGCTCTAACCAAATGTAACAATTATTAAAACTGTAAAGTTTCCATACTATTAAAAAATTACTTCCTTTATTATTCTATATATTGGGCTTAAGTCAGAAATGATAAAGGACTTGTAAGAAAAAATTTCCTGACATCTATTTATATTTTTCAGGGACGGTTGTCATTCTTTTCTTGAAATGCTTTACGAGCATGGTGTCCCCCTTACGATATTCTCAGCTGGTTTGGGAAATATTTTAGAGGAAGTCATTCACCAGCAAGCTATTTTTTACGATAATATACATGTTATTTCAAACTATATGAATTTCGATGATAAGGTTTGCATTTTTTTTTATTATTACATGTATTAATAATAACAGTAGTAGTAGTATTAATAATAATAATTTTGTCTTTTTTCTGTATGGATATGGGTTCATTCTGTAGTGATGATGCAATGCAGTTTTATAACAATACATTATTTTGATATCTCATTTCATCATATCATTAATTCTAGGAAGTATCCATAAGTCATTATGTTCTTATTAAAAACATGCATGGTCAAAGGTCTGAATAGTAAGCTTATCATCTCAAGGCAGTCATCGCCGTTCAAATTTGTAGTATGTGCCCAGGATACCAGATGGCGTACAAAACCAAGTTTTTTTTTTATTGAGCTCACTGGATTGGTTAGATTGTGTCCATGGAAACAAAACGGTCATGCTTGTGCTTTCACCCCTATACCCATCCTTTTGCCGTAAATTCTATTGGGTGTTACTTTATTCTTTGTTCTAATTAGGCATTGAAATCTCCTGCAATTATGAGGGTGTCTTTTGCTGGTATCCTTGAGATCATCTAGGGATGAATAAAATGCCTCAGCTTCTTCATCTGTTGCACTGTTTGTAAGCGCATAGATTGACCGAGTTGACCATTTCACATACTAAGTAACATAACATTACTTACTACTCAGAGTTCACTTGTTTTGTTCAATGTACACAAGCTCAATGATTACAAGTGTCCTGTGATGAGTCAAAACAAACTCAATGCGTCTCTTTCCTCCATGACTCTGATCGAGTTGAATTCACAAATGGTTATTCAAGTCACGACCAATCAAAGCCAGAATGCAAGCAAACTCCGCCATCCAGTATACTGGGCACAAACTTGTATGAGGAAAAAAAATGTACCCAGTACCTCCATAGAAGATGACAGCCTTACTATTCACACCTTTGATTCATGGTATGATTTGGTAAATACTGGTGATGCATAACATAATGTATAAGTATTTACATAATCTTGCCCTTTGCCTAAAAAGAAAATTTACTCTTAGCTAACTTTTTCTAACATTAACTTGTTGACTTCATCCTGGAGGGTGATTGATTCCAAGAAGTTGAATTCTAGCATAGGTTGGAAGTGCTTCTTAACAACTCTTACTTAAAAGTAATCTGGCTATAAGGTTATCATTGATAGCTTCAACTCTTCAGAGTTTGAACTTCTAAACTATAAATTAAGCTGCAGGCCATACAATTTTCATAAAACACAAATTATAAAATATAAACTATAGATAATCATAACTTGGACTTAAAAGGGAATCCCTCGAACATGTATGTCACGGATTTCCACCAAATCGAAATATGTTACTGATCTGAATTTACTATAGATGCTTGCAAAATAAGAAAGTGCAAAACTTTGTTTCTTTCAAAATAGACCGCGAAAACGAAAAAAATTTAAACATACATAGCCATACAAGGATTCCATTGTTAAAGTGGGCTGTGTGTATTAATGCGCTTAACGGAACTTCTTTATTCCAATACTCAGCAATAAGCACAAATCCACTTCACATGAAATCAATGGAAGTAGACAGCAGCAGGTGACAATTGAATGGCTTCTCAAGTTTCTAAACAAACAAACTTAGTTTTCAAAAATAGATTATTACAATTAGCTAATTGCCTTCCGGTAAAAAATGTGTATAGTAATTGATAACCATTTCATTTTATTAAGTATAAGGGTCATACAAATGAAAACGAAAATTATTTATTTTATCCAAAGTGTATACAAGGGATTTAAAAATACTCTCCAAATACGTTAAGCCATTTATCCCGCTGTGTAACAAGGCGTGTAATTCCTTTATGGAAGAAGTCTTTCGGTTGCGTTGGAACCATTCTAAAACCTCTTCCTTCACTTCATCATCCGACTGAAAGCTGCAGCTGTTCAGATGTTTCTTGAGATCCCAAACACGTGAAAGTCACATGGGTATAAGTCATGACTGTAAGGTAGATGCTGCATTGGTTCCCTGTTGAACTTTTTGATGAGGTCTACCGTTGCTTTCAAGGTGTGAGGACGCGCATTGTTGTGGAGAAGCACTACTTCTGTAAGAAGTGCAAGACTCTTGTATTTGATGGCCGTGCGCAGTGCCTTTAAGATCAAAAAACACGGTCAACATCACCTTCCCCGTGCTGTCAATTGCTTTTGATTTTTTCGGGGGTGGTGACCCATAATGCTTCCATTGACGACTTTGATGTTTGCTTTCGGGCTGGAAATGAAAGCACCAAGTTTCATCTCCTGTAACGATTCTGTCGAGAAAAACTCTCTCCTTCCTGTTCATAGCGAGTCAAATGTTGCAGGGACATGGCCATTCGAACTCCAAGTTGTTCTGATGTAAAATGATGCGGGGGCGCATTGTGCGCAGATTTTTCTGTAGTGCAGATGGTTCCTGATAATGGAGTGAACAGTTCCACGACATCGATTGTCACTCTTCTGTTTTCCTTTAAGACAGCGTCAATTTGGGCTTTGGAATCATCCATGATGGTGTGGTTTGCTTTGTCCAGGTCGTTGATCATCTTGCAATGATGATCGTCCCTCCGAAATCCTCTTGCTCCATGCACAAACACGAGTGAAGGTTAGGCAGTCATTTCCAGAGACGTTCTGCATACGACAATGAATTTCAGAAACTGAAACCCCTTCATGTCAAAAAACGAATTACTGCTCTCTGTTCCTGTTTTGTTGACTCCATTTTGTTGTTTGGACGAAGTGATCACTCACAGAGATTCGAACCACGAGCTGTTGTTCTTTCTCATGTGATGCAACACTTGCAACCTATTGTTCAATTTCCACGTGGGGTTTCGCAATTGTTGAAAACAAAAACTTATGATCCTATACGTTGTCTTTTTTTTTTCCCCACACAAATTTTCGTTTTCATTTGTACGACCCTTATAATTCGTAATCAAACACGAGGCTGGCTTCATGTGCAACATCGAGTAATATGTTGTGTCGGTGAGGGGATATGTTTCACGGAGCTTTATAATTTTAAATAAAAATAGTATTCGTGTATGCTTACCTCAACTTATAAATTCTTTCGAGACGAATAATTGTACAGCAAAATTAAGGTTTTATACTTAATAACAATGCTGTAACTGCAATTCTTTGGGGACCGCAGCTAACGATTTTGCTTGTTCTATTACCGCCAAGATTGTTGAACTCTGCACTTCCGGAGCGGAGCACTCTGCTACTGCGCAACACTATCGTTTCCACGGTGTGCTTGTGTGCAAAAAAAAAAATTCTATGTGGGGTTCCCTTGTTAGTAGATTTCACCAGTTTTACTTAGTACTTTCTCTTCTACTAAAGACAGTTTTCCATGCAGTTGTGGCATTTCCCATTCCCTTGACTCTACCACTTCCATTTTCAGCAACGCTTCTTCCTTTACTCTTAAGATTAATAAAACCTGATCTACACTTCTCACGACCTTCACTTGTCAGAAACAGTATCTTGGAGAAACCAGTAATAACCACATGTAACAAATTTGCCAGGCACAAATTCGACATCCTTAACAATCAGAAAATAAATAGGCCCAGGAATAGCAAAACTGTAGAGTTTTAATTGGCAGGTGTAGGCCATAAATTTGGGAGCACTGGCTCACTTACCTTGTAGATGTCTGTTGCCCCGATGCTGAAGTTAATTCGAAGCGCGTTGGTTTTGCTATTCCTGGACCTATTTATTTTCTGATGTTCACAACAATCCTGACCATCATTGTTAAAATGCTGACACCCCTGTCTCTAAACACTTTAATTCTCCTGGCCACTCTTTACTGGACGTTAGTCTTTATATTCATTATGACTTCCATAACAAAAAAGAAAGAAAGCAATTAAAGTTTTTTCTCATTTGGAAATTCAATTCCCTAACCCCTAATGGCATTTAACAAAGGCACCATTCCTTCATTACCTTTCCCCCATTCCCCTCTCACTTTAGTTATTCTCTTAATATGTCATACGTTTTTATACAGTTTCTTTCTGGACTTTTTTCCCTTTTTACAATTCCCCATTTTCCATTTTGTTGTCTTTAATGTTCAGTTTTCACTAATTTTTTTTCTTTTTTTCATTATTTTTTTCTTTAGATTTTTTTTTCAATATTTTTGTTCTTTTTCTTCATTTTGTTGTTCAGTCTTAATATATTTTTTTGTTTTTATTGAATAATCTTTATTTCAGCAACTGGTTTCACCATATTTTCCCACTTTGTCAAGGTGAAGGAATGAATAGCTGTTAAATATTTTTGGAAATAATAATACTAATATGATTGGTTTACAATGAACAGTGAAGTTGTAAATAGCAATACAGATAGCTATATTGCTATTATATATTGCTATTGCATATTGCTATTACATATATCAAATAGCAATACAAAGACCTTGAACTATATAGATCATAGCAATCTTATTTAATATTTTTTTTTTTAAATATAAGGTATGATCAAAAAGTAAGGTAACAAGTGCCCTAAAAATGAACCACAATATGCTAGCAACTTTTTGTTTTTGTGTGTTGTAGGTATTGATGGGTAGTATCCCCGATGACCACTAGAGAGCAGCACGATGATGAGTTGCAGATAATCGCAGTTTGAAGACGGCAGGGCTACTGGAAACATGGTCAAATGTTGAAGTGCGAAGTGTGATAAGGTTTCTGCATGCGAAGGGGAAGAAACCAGCCGAGATCCATCGGGAACTTGTGGAGGTGTATGGCAACGTGTCATTGAGGAGACAAGTGTGGTGTTGGTGTAGGGAGTTTGATAATGGGAGGACTGACATTACTGATGAGCATCGAAGTGGCAGACCGTCAACGTCTGCTAGCGACCAGAACATTTGTCAGGTGGAGGGAATGATTAGGGAGGATAGGCGAATCACACTGTCACACATTGCAGAGGTACTGAACATTTCGAATGGTTCCGCTCACAGTAATGCTCACCAAGGGTGTTGTGAACAATACTGTAAGTGGAACCATATGAAATGTTCAGTATCTCTGCAATGTGTGACAGTGTGATTCGCCTATCCTCCCTAATCATTCCCTCCATCTGCTGACAAATGCTCTGGTCGCTAGCAGATGTTGACGGTCTGCCACTTCGATGCTCATTAGTGATGTCAGTCCTCCCATTATCAAACTTCCTACACAAACACCACACTTGTTTTCTCAATAACACGTTGTTGCCATACACCTCCACAAGTTCCCGATGGATCTCGGCTGGTTTCTTCCCCTTCGCATGCAGAAAGCTTATCACACTTCGCACTTCCTGCTCACTAGCGGTCACCAGGGATACTACCCATCAATACCTACAACACACAAAAACAAAAAGTTACTAGCATATAGTGGTTCATTTTTAGGGCACTTGTTACCTTACTTTTTGATCCTACCTTTATTTTTATTTTTATTTACCATTCCTATCACTTTTATTCTTATGTGTTATTCTATCTCACTTTTTTCATTCTCCTTTTATCTCCCATTTGTCCTTGTTCTTGTCCTATCCTAGCACATCTTTCCTTAAATTGTGTCACTACTAATGCACCTTTTTCACATCCTCTCCCATTGGCCTTGTTCTTGCCCTATACTAGCATGTCTTCTATTTCATTCCCATTGATTCCCTTCTGTTCTCCTTACCCATTTCTTTCTTTTCCCCTCCACTATCACTTTCGCACTTTGCTTTGGCAAAGGATAGCCTCTATCTGATATATTAACTTCATTCACGGCCGTATTTACCAACCGAAGATTAAAACTAGGATTCCATAATCCATGATTCAGGATTACTTCATTCAGGATTACCTTTTGCAATCACCAACCATGGATTAAGTGATTCTCGGATTAATTCATGATTCTTTAAGACTCAGTCTGATTGGTTGTGACGTGATGACAGCATGCATATACTTTGATGCGCAAGATGAAAGGCAGATATTCTTTTCGCTTTTGAATTTCAAATCCCTGCTTATGTAACTGTGATAGCCTTACAACAATGGAAGGAGCATCCCATTATTGCTAAAGCACGTTATTGCAAGAGCACATTGTCATTTACTCGTGATCACGGTCTATAGATATTCATAGTCATCGAGCTCCATTTTTAAAATGAAGCTAAAGTTTCTAGCTCCCGATAGGGCGGGAATTCTATTGAAAAGTGGTGCTGCATGGACAATCGGCCCAGCTGTGCCTGCAGCACCGCCCTATCGGCAGATAAAAACTTTACTTTCATTTTCAGTTTCAATGAAAAACTCTATCGCAGACCACTGTCGGCCTTTGTGCGATCTATGCGGTACCTGGCGCGATCTGTTTTCCTTAGTTTCTCGAAACAATGGAAAATGGCCGAAGTTTGATGATTATTACTCCTGAACTGCTCATCAAGCGAAGAGATAGTTTTTATGCAATTTATAACTGCAATAAAATTTTAAACAAGTTACGGTATGTCATCATTTCTAACTGAATATATTTTTCGAGGCGGACTCTTCTTAAACAAATCAGTTTCTTGAAGAAATACTACATCCTCATAAGTGTCGGTAAAGTCGTCCATCTTGTTTTAATTAATTTCAACCAATTGTGCATGCGTTAATGCTCGATTTGATAGATAATCCTCAGACAACCTCAAACCAGACTGTGAATCAATTGCGATACTTAACTTTGAGAATTTTGTCATGGTGAATATGAAAACTATTGCTCAAAGCTGAATCAAGTGTTAATCCTTGATGGTAAATATGGTAGTTAGGGTCTTACCAGTGACGTGTTCACTTTTTTAAGATCTGTGGTAAGGGTTTAAGTCTGATCCATTTCTTGAAAAAGAAAAAAAAGGGGGAAAAAAACCCAAAAAACAACAGGCTCTAGGCAGGAGCAATCTAATTTTTTAAACTAAATTTTTTTTGACATTTTCCAGGGGAGATTGAAAAGCTTTCAAGATAACATGATTCATGCTTTCAATAAAAATAGTTGCAATATTGAAGCTCACAATAATACCCGTAACCTTTCTGATCGTCCTAATATACTTTTAATTGGAGATTCCCTTGGAGACATTAATATGGATGCAGGATTATCAACTACAGAAACTGTTCTTCGAATAGGTTTTCTTAATAATAAGGTAAGCTTAATAAGTTTTCAAAAATGCGGTTTTCCTTTTCTTAGATTTCTGAATATTAATTATGAATAGCACAATTAAAATCATAGTCAAATGGTAAAAAATACAGGGCATCCAAACCAGGGTCAAAACTCTACAGATGGTAGAGGATTGTAAACTGGGTATTTTAAGACAGGGAACCAATGATTGGGAAATGCATATTTCATGCTCCACGAGATCTAAAATGAGTTACACATGTGGGGAATGATTTGTAAGCTGCTTATGTTTTCGGAGCAAACAACAATTTATTTATCCATATACAACTTGGATTAAGCATTCAAAGTGGCGACCATTTCAAATTTCCCTGAAATTTGCTATATAAGGAGACAGGCAGTCTTCCTGACATTTACATTGTTAGTAATACATGTAAAGAATAAATAAATAAATAAAGCAGAACAGTAAGTGAAATGAAAGTTTCTATAATGTAATAAAACTTTTTTTAAGTCAATACAGATTCGCTTATAAAATTTTCATTAGTCAAGTACAAAATTTTATGATGATGATTTTATAACAAACTCAAATCGAGTTAAATAAAAATCATGTCTTGTTTATTCCAAAACAACATGAACCATACTTACATAGACAATCAGTGATTTAATGATTTTAAATAAATTACAACAATGGATCTTTATAAGAAAGGATTATAGTAATTTTAATAGTAAATTTAAATAGTAGCCATTTTGATTGAGAATATATATAGGGTTATTCATAATTCCCTTTGCATAATGGATTGTGCAAAAACAGGTACCGCAAAAATATTCATATCAACAGATACACAATCTCTCCAAGTTTGTGGTGGACGTCCACTGTGGATTCTACAGATTCTCAATATGTGCTTCCTTGATGACATGGCATTGCCAATCCTGTATTCAGTTCCTGCCACAGTTCCCAATATGTCACTTCAATACCAGCAAATGCGTGCATGTTTCTGTCTCGCAGTTCTGCTGCAGAACATGGCATCAGGGGCACATATACTGGTCTTTGCATGATTTGTTGACTTTTTTTTGGGTTCCTAGTGAATGTTTGTCTCACCTGCTTGGTGACTTAACCCATGGTTCTGAGGCAGTCTCCTTGAATTTCTTGAACCGCAGATGAATACTTTTGTCCGTCAGTGCTTCAGCATGATATTTCGCTCGAAATCATCGTTGGAAATTCGCAACAGATTCACATTCCGCGAATTGCACGATGCAGAACACCTTCTTTTCACCAGTGAATGCCATTATTTGTTGCCAGCCGTTTTGCCTGCTCTCAGTGGGGAATTCTGCAGGCATGCCAAGGAATCTGTTGTAGTTACAACTTAGAGAGATTGTGCATCTGTTGACATGAGTGTTTGTGCTGTATCTGTTGAAGCCCCAGAGGGATTACAAATAACTCTGTATAAATACGTATAGAACCAATTTTTTTCCTGAGCTGTTTAAAATCTTAATGTCAAACATTTACTACACTACTGTTTATAAAAATCGCAACACCCTGATGGAATGGTCTAATCCATATGCAATTTGCAATATTTGCATACAATGGGTCAGAGTATAAATGATTAGATTTTCAGAGTAATTGCTTGAAAGAACACCATGCCTCGACGACGACGAAGGGTACCATATCAACAGCTGACAGACTTTGAAAGAGGACGCATAATTGGTCTGCGTGAAGCGGGATGGTCGTATCGTGACATTGCTGCTCGTGTAGGACGTAATGCAACGACAATTATGCGTGCATGGAGGCAGTGGAGCGAAGAGAACATGGCACACCGAAGACCAGGTTCAGGAAGACCCAGCACGACGACACCGCGAGATGACAGACACCTCTATCGCATGTGTGTAGCAGATCGTACAGCCACTTCCACAGTGTTAGCACAACAGTGGGGTGCTACAGTAGGCAGGACAATGTCTGCTAGCACTGTATGACGCCGTTTGATTTCCAGAGGATTGATGGCACGAGTACCATTGTTGCTGATTCCTTTGACTCAAAACCACCGGCGCCTCAGGTTGCAATGGGCCCATCAACACCAGCAGTGGCAAGCTGAATGGCAACAAGTTGTGTTTTCGGATGAGTCAAGGTTTAACTTGCAGCACCATGACGGCAGGATACGAGTCAGAAGACATCGTGGCGAGCGCGACCTTCCAGAATGCATCCTGCAGCGTCATTCAGGACAAACGCCAGGGGTGATGGTGTGGGGTGCAATCAGTTACCATGGCCGTTCCCGTCTGATCAGAATCCATGGCAATCTGAACAGTGACCGGTACATCAGGGAAGTTGTGCAACCCGAGGTCATCCCCTTCCTGCTGAACCTTCCAGGCGCTGTATTCCAACAGGAAAATGCCCGACCGCATGTGGCCAGAAATGTCCTCGCCTTTTTCCAAGCACATCAGACGCCCTTGTTCCCCTGGCCTGCTCGTTCCCCAATCGAACATGTGTGGGACAGGGTTGCTCATCGATTGGCTCGTCAGACTCCTGCAGCAGCAACTGTGGATGAACTGTATACCCGTGTAGACAGAGCATGGCAGGACATTCCCCAGGCCCTTATTCAGAGCTTGTTTGACTCAATGCCACGACGTTTAGAGGCTGTAATTGCATCCCACGGTGGTTTCACTCGATACTAATGTGACAATAAAACGCATTGTATTGACCTGAAAATCTAATGGTTTCTTTTCTGACCCATGATATGCAAATGCTCCAAATTTAATGCAGATTGGGCTATTCCATCAGGGTGTTGCGATTTTTATAAACAGTAGTGTATAATGTGTAGATAGCATAAGTTTAAACCAGTTTATAATTTTTTATTCTTTTAAAGATTGATGTAAGTCTCCAGAAGTACATGGACAATTTTGATGTGGTGCTCATCAATGATCAGTCAATGGAAGTGGTAAATGCCGTTATTCGAAGAATTTTGTGAAATACCTGATAATTAGTGGCCTTAAAAGTTTACTAAATAATTTGTAAATATGTAATTAAAGAAAGACATTGCTGACAACCAACTGCAAATCTACAATATTTTTACAAATTGCCAAACTGTAATTTGCCTTCAGCAACAATTAGTCCTCTGCTTATTTTTTTTCTCCCTTTGTTTTCTTTTATAATCCCCGATTGTAGTGCAAATAAAAAAAGAACAACAAAAAAACAGCAAAATAAAAACGTAAAGGAGATAAAGCAGATTTATTTATTTATACATATCACATACATGCTTAAACAGTTGAGTCACTTTAATGTTACCACCATCTGTTTACGATGTCAAGCTAAATAACCAATTGCAGAAGGCACTAAATAAATGGGGCAATAAATGATGTATTATCAGCAGATTGAGGGAGTATACACTGAGTGGCCAATTTATTATGACCACCTGACAGTTTAAAGCAAATTAGCTATGCTGTCACACCTGTCACTAAAGGGCCAGACTCGTACAAAAAAAGGAATAGCAAGTGCTTAGACCAGTAGAAGAAGTGATTTGTTTGTGAAGATAGGGTAAACAGCATGATTTCATAGACTTTGAATGTGGGGTGATTGTAGGAGCTTGGAGCCATGAAGCAAGTATCAGGGAAACCGACGCAGGTGTTGTTAAAGTGATTAAAGACTGGACTGTCAGCCAAAAAACTGTGCCTCAATATGCAACTTGTGGTCATCATCGACTAGTGAAGGCTCGAGCAGAACAGTGTGTGTCTATACCCTGTCCAATTAAAGTTGGAGTGAGCGTGTCCAGTTAAACTTCCTATTTCAATTGTTAGACATTGTTGATTCTACTTTGGCAACAATGTCTAACAATTGAAAGAGGAAGTTTAACTGGACACGCTCACTCCAACTTTCGTTGGATAGAGCATAGAATTATAAAAGGCAACAGAAGGGCTGCAGTGCAGCAAATTATGACAGAACCACCTATCAACATCTCATGATGTCCATGACAAGAAGAATTGACGCCGTATTAAAAGCAAAAGATGGCCCAACAAAGGACTGAGGAGGTGGTCATAATAAATTGGCCACTCAGTGTATACTGTGTGTTGTAATCATTCGAAAAACATTTCAATTTTGCAATGCAGAAATGGAGTGATTTATATACTAGACATATAAAAAAAAAAATGATTATTGGCCTTCGGAACAAGGGTGGCACCATTTTAGAAATTTTTTGTTCCATCGGACGAATGTATTATGGCGGATACAGCGAGAAACGTCAGAAAACAAACACCATTCAACCATTTGTGAGGTAACAAGCTGGCGAAGGCAGCGTTATGGTCTGGGAAATGATTTCGTGGCATTCTGTGGGTGCACTCATCATTGTGGATGCAAGTATGTATCGATTCTTTCTGACGCTACACCCATACATGAACATTATTTTTCCTGGGCATGATGACATCTTCCAGTACAACAATTCACTGCTGCACTCAAGTTGACTTTGACCCCCAAATTTAAGGTCATCCATTTGCTAACTCGAAAACTATTAAAGATAGAGAAAAATTTCCGATTGCTACCCTGTAGAGCAACACCACATTAGTCTAAAAACAATTTTTAATCACACCCTTGAAAGATTTTGAGAAAATGGGCGAGAAAGAGTCACTCAAATGGGACAATGAACTCAAAGAGTTCGAAATACGTATATGTGGAATAAAATCCAGTTGTGGACAAGAGATTGTGGTCTTATGATTATGATTAAAAAATTACGGTTTATAAAACACGTGGCGTTCCTTACACAAAACAACTACAGCTATAAATCCCTTCCTCTCCTTAATCCCTATCCCCACTGGCATGACGTCATAGCTTAAGATGTGACGTAGCGCCTTCTTTCAGGGGGGTTGGTATTAAGCACTAATATGGAGTGATGTCATGCTGGGCAGTGTGACTTGGAAACAGAATGGAATGGGGCTTTAGTCGGAAGGAAAGTAAGCACTTCTTCGGAAAACGTCCCAACCCGGGACATTTCCTGACCTTTCGGGGACGCCGGGACGGGTGATGCGAAAATAGGGACGGTCCCGGGTAAAGCGTATGTATTTACTATTATTAATAGCATGTATTTACTATTATTAATATTATTGTTTATATTATTTTGTATTTTAATTTACGATTTGTACGTTGCTGCGGGATGACTCTCGTCTCCCGCGCTTTTGCTGAGTTGTATGTAGCCATCTTGTAAAAGCAACCTGCGCTTGAATAAACGTTATTTGTTTTTTGTTAATCCTGCTGCCTTTTCTTTAATGAAATACATCGATTTGGCGACGAGGGATGCGATTGAAGTTGATGATCTTTCTTTTGAGCAAGGTGAGACACAAATTTGAACTGAGGAATAACTGTGACCATGAATTTTTTCGGCGCGTCAGAAACTTGCGTTTTCGGGGATGATTGGAAGCTGATCGTGGAACGCTTTGAACAGTGGTTGGAGGTAAATGGTGTAGCTGACGAGAAAAGAGTGTCATTCTTGATTTCTGCAGTGGATGAGAAAACTTATAGATTGATGAGACAGTTGTGTCTTCCTGATTTGCCGAAATCAAAGACTTTTGTTCAATTGATAAAGATCATGGAGTTTCTACTGCTCGCTTTCGATTTCACCGATTGACTCAAAACACGAGTGAATCGATACATGACTTTTTATTGCTTTTGAAAACCGTCGCGGACGATTGTGAATTTCAAGATGGTTTAATGGATAGACAGTGTGACCAGCTCAGAAACGGCATTGCTTCTGAGACCCTTCAAAGAAAACTTTTGTTTGTGAAAGATCGTTCCTATGAGAAAAACGTTGAGTTGGCATTGCTTTGGGAAGCAACAGAAAAAGATGTTCAGGACATACGAGGTGAGCAAGCAGGTGAATTGAATACTGTAAATCAAGTTCCATGTGCGATTCCCAAGATGCAGCACGTTAAGACTGAAAATCGTAAGACGACTGAACACTATAAATTTCGTGAGAGGCAGGTTTCGCATAACAAAAAAAATGCCCCTAAAAGAGACAGTCAGTCTCCTCCTGTTCAAAAAAAAGGTTTTTGTTGTGGCAGTTGTTCACATTTGAAACCACAGTGTAAATTTAAGGATTACAACTGTCATGTGTGCGGAAAAAGAGGCCATTTGAAGATCATGTGCAGAAAAACGCCATCAGTAGGTGAGTCATCAGAAGTTAAGCAAAATAGTTCTATTGTTAATGAAGATCAACAATTAAACTGTAACACCTTAAGAGTACTCCAAGTTGAAAATTCATCTATGCAAGTAAAACCCCTTCATGTTCAAGTGACTGTGAATGACAAACCCATGACTTTTGAAGTAGATACAGGTTCGGCTGTTACTATTATTGGTGAGAGTCAGTATGAAAAACATTTTAAGATGATTCCATTAGAACAATCACAATTAAAGCTGAGCGCTTTTGGAGGTCATGATTTAACAATATTAGGTACCATATGTGTTAATGTGCAGTGGGATGATGAGTCAAGAAAATGCAAATTATATGTAATTAAAGGATATGTAACTTCCTTATTGGGTCGGGATTTACTTAGTGCTTTTAAGAAATGGGTTGTTATGAAGAACTGCTTATCACAGAAATTCAACATAAGTACGGAAAACGAATATGTGAATTATACAAAAGAAAATATTTATTTACCTTCTTTACATTCAAGGTATAGAGGATAAGTTAAAATCTGTCTTGTGTAGATATGATAATGTTTTTAAACAAGGAGTAGGAGTATGTAATGGGGTTGAATTAACTTTACCTTTACAAAAAGAGGCAAATCCTATTTTCTTGTCCGCGCGTAACCCACCATTGGCCTTGCGTGATAAAATTGGCCAAGAATTGGACAGATTAGTATTGGAAGGAGTTCTTGAACCTGTAATGCATTCTAAGTGGGCAACACCGATTCTTGCGGTAGAGAAGAAAGATGGTTCCATTAGGTTAGCAGGATTGTATAATTTGACGGTCAACAAATTTTTAGAAAAGGTAGTTTATCCTTTGTCTACTTTTGAAACGATTTCAGAAAATTTAGCAGGTGGTTCTTGGTTTTCGACAATTGATTTTCAATCGGCTTATAATCAATTGCCCCTTGATGAAATTTCAAGTGAGATTATGACCATCAACACTCATAAGGGATTATTCCGAGTAAAACGTTTATTTTATGGAGTAGCTTGTGCTCCTGCAATGTTCCAGCGTACTGTTGAAAACATTTTTAAGCCCTTAAAGGTACAGCCTTTTTTAGATGATATATGCTTGTCAGATAGCTCTGCAAGTGATCATTTGGAAAGAATAGCGTCATTTTTGCAATTGTGTGAAAAGTTTGGAATTCACTTGAAACGATCCAAATGTAAATTCTTTCAAAGCACTATACGTTTCTTAGGATATCAGTTTACTAAGGATGGTTGCAGAATAAGGTTCAGCAAATTTTGGATGTCCGAGCGCCAGAAAATTTAGCAGAATTGAAAACGCTAGTTGGAATGATTAATTATTATAACCGATTTTTGCCAAATATTCAGGTTATTATGGAACCTTTGTACTATTGTATGAGGAAAGGTAATAAATTTATATGGGGTCCTAATCAACAGAGAGCTTTTGATCACGTTAGGAAATTATTGCAAGATGCAAAAATTTTAACTCCCTTTGATCCTGATAAACCTTAGATTTTATCTGTCGATGCTTCTCCTATAGGCGTGGGAGCAGTTCTTTCTCATGATATTAATGGATGGAGATACCCAGTGGCTTTTGCTAGTGCTGTTTTGTCTACTGCACAGCGTAATTATTCCCAGACAGAGCGGGAAGGACTTGCTATTGTGTTTGGCATAAAGAAATTTCATTACTATTTGTATGGTCATTCCTTCATTTTAGAAACAGATAATAAAGCCTTGTTGGCAATCTTTGGTTCAAAAAGAAGTCGGAATTTGATATTTGTTATGTGTCCACTAATGATAATGTTATTCCTGATGGGTTATCACGGTTGAGTGAAACTTCCCTTACGTTTACAGAAGATTCTGTTCTTTCACTTGGTAATGTTTCCAGATTCAATTATCCTTGCTTCCTGTGACTTTTGTGAATTTGCAAGAACATACCGAGCGTGATAAAGTAGTATGTACTGTTAGTCAATTCGTACTTAATGGGTGGCCTGCATATTCTACATTAGATCCAGTGTTGTTGCCTTTTTAGAGACTCACTCACAATTCATGATAAAGTATTATTCTCTTAAGATAGGATTGTGATTCCAAAAATGCTAACACAGTGTTGAAAGAATTACATGGTACTCACATAGGCATGGTTAAAATAAAATTGTTAGCACGGTCTACAGTGTGGTGGCCGGGTGTTAATGCTGATATTGAAAAATTGGTGAGATCCTGTTCCTTTTGTCAACTTGAAGCATCTATGCCTTCTAAGACTTCGGAGGTACGATGGCCAGTACCTACCACCGTTTGGGGTAGAGTACACATTGATTTTGCCGGTCCTTTCAATATGTACTCTAGGTGGTTTTTGCTAGGTGTTGATGCAGCATCTAAGTGGCCTGAGATAGCCATACTTGACAGTCTTTCAGCATTGGAAACTGAGTTTGTTCTGGAAGAGTGGTTTGCTAAAAATGGACTTCCGTTACATGTTCATTCGGATAATGGTACACGGTTTACCAGTCGAGAGATTACGCACTTCCTTAGCAATAATGGTATTTACCAGACGTTTTCTCCTCCGTACCATCCTGCTAAAAATGGTGCGATAGAAGGTTTTATTAGAGTGTTTAAGAGCACCATGAAGAAATTAATTCGTGAAGGAATACCACTTTGTTCTGCAGTTTCTCAATTTTTGTTGTCCTACCGGACTACCCCTACTGTAAGTACAGGAAAGTCACCGTCCGAACTTTTCAAACATAAAAACATGCGTTCATGATTGGATTTGTTACTTCCACGTTCGGATTCTTCCATTGTTTTCTTCCCGGCTAGTAGAAATTTTAAGGAAGGCGATTGTTGTTTTGTACGTGCTTATCGTGGTTCCAATAAATGGGTAGAAGGAGTTGTTTTGAAGCGTTTGTCTTCCGTGACTTATTTGATCCGTTTACACAATGGTGTGGAATGGAAACGTCACATCCATCAATTGCGTAACCGTCAGTCTGAACAGTTTGTTCTTAATGCGCAACGTCCCAGACACTTAATTGATTCAGAGTTGGATTCACACTTTGATGATACTGGGACTGCTGAGAAAGTTGTTTTAGGTGAGGATATGATCCTTAATGAAGAGATCGTTCAGCTTGGTGAAGGAGGGGATAGTAAAGGATTGGGAGAATTACAAAATAGAGTTGATCACGAAAGAGGTGAGGTAGCTGGTAGTTCTAATCAACGAAGTGTAGAGCCGCAGCGAGAAATTCGTAGATCGGAAAGACTGTCGCGTGCCGGTTAGACTCCAAGACTTCGTTATTGATAAAACTAAAAGGGGGAAATAGTTGAAATGTATTTACTATTATTAATATTATTGTTTATATTATTTTGTATTTTAATTTACGATTTGTACGTTGCTGCGGGATGACTCGTCTCCCGCGCTTTTGCTGAGTTGTAGCCATCTTGTAAAAGCAACATGCGCTTGAATAAACGTCATTTGTTTTTTGTTAATCCTGCTGCCTTTTCTTTAATGAAATACATCAGTTTACAATCGTAGAAACATGCGTTCTGACCTTGCTTGGTTCACGTATAATTTTACCACGCAGTCTGTTTTTGCAATCGCATGAAACATGCTATCTGACCCTGCTTGGTTCACGTAAGATTCTACCACGCAGTCTGTGTTTACAATCGCACGAAACATGCTATCTGAGCCGGCTTGATTCACAAAAGATTCTACTATGCAGTCTGTTTTTACAATCGCACGAAACATGCTATCTGAGCCGGCTTGGTTCACATAAGATTCTACCACGCAGCCTGTTTTTACAATCGTATGAAACATGCCCTCTGAGCCGGCTTGGTTCACGTAACATTCTAAAACGCTGTCTGTGTTTACAGTCGTATGATACATGCCCTCTGAGCCGGCTTGGTACACGTAAGATTCTACCACGCAGTCTCTGTTTATAATCGTATGAAACATGCCTTCTGACCCTGATTGGTTCACGTAACAATCTACCACGCAGTCTGTGTTTACATTCGTATGAAACATGCCTTCTGACTCTGCTTGGTTCACGTAATATTCTACCACGCAGTCTGTGTTTACAATCGCACGAAACATGCTATCTGACCCTGCTTGGTTCACATAAGATTCTACCACGCAGTCTGTGTTTACAATCGTATGAAACATGCCCTCTGAGCCGGCTTTTTTCACGTAATATTCTACCACGCAGTCTGTGTTTACAATCGCACGAAACATGCTATCTGAGCCGGCTTGGTTCACATAAGATTCTACCACGCTGTCTGTTTTTAGAATCGTATGAAACATGCCCTCTGGGCCGGCTTGGTTCACGTAAGATTCAACCACGCACTCTGTGTTTACAA
>JAHWFO010105581.1:0-12949 GCA_023313115.1 Rhysida immarginata
GAGAAAACAAAGCAACTCCCCTTATATATTTGTCAACACGGTTTTAGTCGGGCTTTCATCTAATGTTGAAGGCTATGCCCATGACTTTCGGTCACTCCGTTTTATATCATGTAAAAAAATTATCTCAGTAAATCAATGGCAATAGAAATTCCAACAATTTTTATTTAAGATAATTTTCACACTTGCAACCACTGAGAGAGATGGAAGCTGTGCAACTGAAACCGAAACTTCTCTTAAAAGAAATTGCCGTGGAGGTAGGAGCTAGATTTCTTTCTTCTTATTTTCATGGAGATTTTTTGAATTGCAGATTAATTGATTAATAATGTGAAAATAACTATTTAATTATCGAATAAAAATACGAAAATAACTGTTTAAGAATTGAATAAAGATACGAAAATAAATGCTTATGAGTTAAGATATATATTGAACGAGATTAAAGTTATCGTATTTTTCAACCTTTAATGGACTGGAGATTTGTTTAATCTTGTTGCTTATATTAAAGGTTGATTCCGAATCCTTTTGTTAACCAAATTGAAACCAATTGAAGCCATGACTGATCTGGGAAGGAGTGAGCCGTGACTGTCTGGCTGCTTGGTTTTCGACGATTTTGGGCGCAAGGAATAATTAATTCAAAAACGTTCTTCAAAGTAGTTCCGCGTACGACTATACACGGACACGAAAAACGACCAGGAATCACTTTCCATAAGCATAAATCAAAATACGTATAAGAAGTATAAGAATACGTATAAAAGAGATACGAAAATAAATGTTTAAGTTTGAATAAAGATACGAAAATAAATACATAATTGAATAGAGATAAGAAAATAAATGCTTAAGAATTGAATAAAGATACAAAAATAAATACATAATTGAATAGAGATACGAAAATGAATGCTTAAGAACTAAATAAAGATACGAAAATATATACATAATTAAATAGAAATACGAAAATAAATGTTTAAGAATTGAATCTAGATACGAAAATAAATGCTTAAGAGTCAATGACGTTTATTTAACGAGATTAAAGTTATCGTATATTCAATCTTTAATTGATTGGGAATTTCTTTAATCGTATTGCTTATATAAAGGTTGATTCCGAATCCTATTGTTAACCAAATTGAAGCCATGACTATTCTGGGCAGGAGTGAGCCGTGGAATAGATTGCTGTCTGGAGGCTTCGTTTTTTACGATTTTGGGAATAATTAATTCAAAACCATTGCTCAAAGTAGTTCCGCGTACGACTGTATCAAAAGGAATCATTTTCCATAAGCAAAAATCAAAAATACATATAATGGAATAAAGATACGAAAATAATTGCTTAAGAACTGAATAACGACAGTTCTGGGTAGGAGTAAACTGTCAAATAGTTAGCTGTCTGGCTGTTTGTTTGTTGACTATTTTGGGCAAAAGGAATAATTAATTCAAAACCATTCCTTAAAGTTATTCCGCGTACAACTATACACGGACACAAAAAAGGATCGGGAATCACTCAAAATAATAATACAAAAGGTACGAAAATAAATGCTTAAAAATTAAATAAAGATTCGAAAATAAATGTTTAAAAATTGAATAAAGATACGAAAATAGATGCTCTTTTTAAGAAGAAATTAAGGACTTTAATTGTTTTTAATATTAAAGAAACAAGAAATATAGGAAAACGCGTTTTTTTTATTCCCCGTTCAGGCCATTCTGGAATTCATTCTTTAACAGAAAAAACAAAATTAAGGGACATTTTGCAGCGTTTCCTAGAAGAAGCACCCTTTTGAACAATAACTGTAATTCAAAAAAAACCCCTAATTAAGCATATCCTAATTAAATTTAGCTCTCTTTCTTAATACATCTGAAATTTTCCGACTACTTGTTTGAAATATAACGTTAATGCCCGTCAGTGCAATAACAGGTAAAACTCTGGATAGGGAGCTTTAATAACGGATGCTAATAGTGCCACACGGCGAGAAAACAATGCGACTCTCCTTATATAAGCTTTTTTGTCGACACGGTTTCAGACAGGCTTTCATCATGGTTGTAGGCTATGCCCTTGACTTTCGGCTACTCCGTTTTACACAATGTAAACAAAAATCATCACAGTAAATCACTGTCAATAGAAATTCCAACAATTTTTATTTAAGATAATTTTCGCACTTGCAACTGCTGAAAGAGATGGAAGCTCTGCAACTGAAACCGAAACTTCTTTTAAAAAAAGATTGCAATGGAGGTAAGAAAGAGATTTCTTCCTTCTTATTTGCATAGGGATTTCTTGAAATGGAGATTAATTGAATAATAATGTGAAAATAACTACTTAATTATCAAATAAAGATATGACAATAAATGCTTAAGAATTGAATAGAGATACGAAAATAAATATTTAATAATTGAACAAAAATACGAAAATAAATGATTAAGAACTGAATAAAGATACGAAAATATGTGCTTAAGTACTGGATAAAGATACGAAAATAAGTGCTTAAGAATTAAATAAAAATACGAAAATAAGTGCTTAAGAACTGAATAAAGATACGAAAATAAATGGAGAGAGATACGAGAATAAATACAAAATTGAATAATATATGAAAATAAATGCTTGAGAATTATAGAGCGTTTCCAGGAAGTAGTATCCTTTCACCAATAACTGTAATTCAAAGAAACATTATTAAGATACATCTGAAATATATGTGGAACTTTTCATAACGTTCTGACTACAGGATTGGAAGATAACGTAAATGTATAGTAGCCTCTCAATGCAATAACAAAATGCTAATAGTGCCACACGGCGAGAAAACAAAGTAATTCCCCTTATATACATGTCGACACGGTTTCAGACGGGCTTTCATCTAATGTTGAAGGCTATGCCCATGACTTTCGGCCACTCCGTTTTATACCATGTAAAAAAATTATCACAGTAAATCAATGGCAATAGAAATTCCAACAATTTTTATTTAAGATAATTTTCACACGTGCAACTTCTGAGAGAGATGGAAGCTGTGCAACTGAAACCGAATCTTCTTTAAAAAAATTGCCGTGGAGGTAGGAAAGAGATTAGGCGCATTCGGCGGCGCTCAGATCTGAGAGAGCAGCGTTCGGCGAGCACTTTGGTACTTCCGCCTGAGAAGAAAACGTGTTCGGCACGCAACGAATCTGTCAGATTCTGAGCTCAGATGCTCAGCAAGCTTTTCTTTTTCTGAGTGCTCAGATAGAATATGGCGCCGCTCACTGCGATGCGAAGCTATCAAAAAAGCTACGAGAGCCAAATCATGGCGATGCCCAGTGTACCCTTTCCTCCCTGGCCTTATGGTATACTCTTCTCGCGATCGAATATTAATCATGCTGAGTTGTTCATTTGATGCAGATTTTTATTTCATGAACACTAAAATTAGTATAACCGCCGTTTCTTCTCAATATTTGTAAAGTCGGTAAAGCCATTTCTTTCTGAGATAAAAGCGCGTTCGGCAACAGTCACTCAGACGCTCAGAAAAGCAGTCAGATACCACGTGACAGTTCTCTCAGATCTGAACCAGATCTGAGTGCCGCCGAATGCGCCTATTTCTTCCTTCTTATTTGCATGGAGATTTCTTGAATTGCAGATTAATTGATTAATAATGTGAAAATAACTATTTAATTAGCTAATAAACATACGAAAATAAATGCTTAATAATAATAATAATAATAATAATAATAATAATAAATATATATTTAATAATTGAATAAATATACGAAAATAAATGCTTAAGAATTATAAAGATGCGAAAATAAAAACATGATTGAATAAAAGATAGGAAAATAAATGCTTAAGAGTTAATGACGTATATTCGAGATTTCTTTAACGTTGCTGCGTTTATTAAAGGTTGATTCCGAATCCTATTGTTAACTTCCGCACTAAATTGAAGCCATGACAGTTCTGGGTAGGAGTGAGCCGTGGCATAGCTAGCTGTCTGGCTGCTTGGTTCTTGACGATTTTAGGCCCAAGGAATAATTAATTCAAAAACATTCCTCAAAGTAGTTCCGCGTACGACTGTACACGGACACGAAAAAGGACCAGGAATCACTTTTCATAAGTATAAATCAAAAATACGTATAAGAATGCTTAAGAATTAAAAGGAGATACGAAAATAAATGTTTTAGAACTGAATAAAAATACGAAAATAAATAATTGAATCAAGATACGAAAAAAATGCTTAAGAGTCAATGACGTATATTCAATCTTTAATTGATTGGGAATTTCTTTAATCTTATTGCTTATATTAAAGGTTGATTCCGAATCCTATTGTTAACCAAATTGAAGCCAATTGAAGCCATGACCTGTTCTGGGCAGGAGTGAGCCGTGCAATAGATCGCTGTCTGGAGGCGTGTTTTTTTTTGTTTTTTTTTACGATTTTGGAATAATTAATTTAAAACCATTCCTCAAAGTAGGTCCGCGTACGACTGTATCAAAAGGAATCACTTTCCATAAGCAAAAAATCAAAAATACGTATAATCGAATAAAGATACGAAAATAATTCTTTAAGAATTGAATAAAGATACGAGAATAAATGCTTAAGAACTGAATAAAGATACGAAAATAAATGCTTAGGAATTGAATACAAATACGAAAATGAATGCTTAGGAATTCAATAAAGATACGAAAATATATGGAAGAGATAGATTGCCATGGAGGTAAGAAAGAGGTTTCTTCGTTCTTTTATTTGCATAGAGATTTCTGGAATTGCAGATTAATTGAATAATAATCTGAAAATAACTTCATAACAATCGAATAAAGATACAAAAAAGTATGCTTAAGAATTGAATATAGATACGAAAATAACTTCATAATAATAGAATAGAGATACGAAAATAAATATTTAATAATTGAATAAAGATACGAAAATAAATGCTTCAGAACTGAATAAAGATACGAAAACAAATGATTAAGAATTAAATAGATACGAAAATAAATGCTTAAGAATTATAAAGATGCGAAAATAAAGACATGATTGAATAAGAGATAGGTAAATAAATGCTTAAGAGTCAATGACGTATATTCAGTCTTTAATTGATTCGAGATTTCTTTAATCTCGTTGCGTATATTAAAGGTTGATTCCGAATTCCATTGTTAACTTCCCCACTAAATTGAAGCCATGACAGTTCTCGGTAGGAGTGAGCCGTGGAATAGTTAGCTGTCTGGCTGCTTGGTTCTTGACGATTTTAGGCCCAAGGAATAATTAATTCAAAACAATTCCTCAAAGTAGTTCCGCGTACAGCTGTACACGGTCACGAAAAATGATCAGGAGCCACTTTCCATAATCATAAATCAAAAATACGTATAATCGAATAAAAATACGAAAATAAATACATAATTGAATAAGATACGAAAATAAATATTTAATAATTGAATAAATGTACGAAACTAAATACTTAAGAATTGAATAAAGATACGAAACTAAATGCTTAAGAACTGAATAGAGATACGAAAATAATTCCTTAAGACCTGAATAGAGATACGAAAATATATACTTAAGAATTGAATCGAGATACGAAAATAAATGGATTAAGAATTAAATAGATACGTAAATAAATGCTTACGAATCAATGACGTAGATTCAACGAGATTAAAGTCATCGTATTCAATGTTTCTTTAATCTTGCTACGTATTTCAAATGTAGATTGAACCGAAAATTCTATTGTTAACATCGCCACGAAATTGAAGCCATGATATTTCTGGGCTGGAGTGAGCCGAAATACGAATCAATTTGAAAGTCGGAGCCGCGGAATATTTAGCTGTCTGGCTGCTTGGTTTTTGACTATAGGCCCAAGGATTGATTTATTCAAAACCATTCTCAAAGAGGTTCCGCATTCTACTGTACACAGAGACGAAAAAGAATCGGAATCACTTTCCAGAAGCATAAATCTAAAATACGTAACTGAAATGAAAATACGTAAGTGAAAGAAGATCGAAAGGAAATTGAAATTTGAAACCATGAGCGAAAAATATAATAAAATACTTAAAATACAAAGTTAACGAAAACAGAAATATATCATTCCGTGATCGGCGCGTGAAATAATTATTAATCATCATCATCGGGTTATGTATCATGATGGTTCTGAGAGGCGGAGCTTTCCTATTGTTTTGCTTCAAGCTTCCGGGTCTATCTTTATGGCGTCATTGTTAAAAATTGAATAGAAATACGAAAATAAATTTTAAAATTTGAATAAAGATTCGAAAAAAAATGCCTAAGTTTTGAATAAAAATACGAAAGTAAATATTTAAAAATTAAATAGATACGAAAATAAATCCTTAAGAATCAATACGTACACGTATATTCAATTACATTAAAGCTATCATATAATCATTCTTTAATTGATTCAAAATGTCTTTAATCTTGTTGCGTATATTAAAGGTAGATTTCAAATCCCTTTGAATAAAGATAGGAAAATAAATATTTAATAACTGAATAAAGATAAGAAAATAAATGCATAAGATCGCCACGAAAGTGATGCCAATTGAAGCCATGACAGTTCTGCGCAGGAGTTTCGAGCATAAAAATAGAAGGACAGGAGTGAACCGTGGAATAACTGTCTGGCTGCTTGGTTTTTAACGATTTTGGACCCAAGGAATAATAATTCAAAAACCATTCCTCAAGTTGTTCCGCGTACAACTGTACACGGACATGAAAAAGGATCAGGAATCACTTTCCATAAGCATAAACCAAAAATATGTAACTGAAAATGAAAGATGATCGAAACGAAATTGAAATTGAAACCATGAGTGAAAAATTGTGTATACGAGGGTTGGGGCATAAGTCATGGCAACTATTTTTTCTGTGTGAATTCGACCGTGGGTGGAAATTGCGAAATATGTAGATGAAAGGAGAAGGAATGGAGGAAATGTACGGACATTTAACAACACAGAAATATTTTGCTCTTAATATTTATTAAGGTAGTCGATATAACATTACAACTTTCATGTTCCAGAATCTTACAGCACACATACCCGTTCTTAAGGGCCTCAAAGTAGTCCCCTGAACGTTCACAGTACACGGCCAACGATGTGATAGGCGCCAAAATCATCTGCTTCACCATTTCTCTAACCATGTGGAAATCTGGTCATCTCCTGTTGCAATGTCCATTCGTGTCCGAAGCTGTCTACCACGTAATGGTTCCTTACCGCCCGTATAAGGTCAAAATCACATCTAGAAAAGTCCGGAGAATATAGTGGGTGCTCCAATTCTTACCAAAGCCAGCGGAGACCGGCTATATTGATATACGAGCGTTGTTCAACTCGGCGGTTGACTAAGAACTGATTTAACATTGTTCTCAACGCAACAAAAGGAAATCGCAGAGCCATCTGGTGTTGTGGAAATATACTATGAATGAACGGTTTCCTCGAGACATATGACATTTTGTGATACCATCCCTTAGCTATGAGAAAAAAAAATAGTTGCCATGACTTATGCCCCAACCCTCGTATAATATATAATAAAATACTTAAAATACAAAGTTAACAAAAAGACAAATTTATCACTCAGCAGTGATCGGCGTGTGAAAGAATTATTAATCGGCTACCCTCATGTTTAGCTATGTGTTTTGCATCATCTTCACTCACTTTTGGTCATAATTTTGTTTCATGCATGGCGGCAGGTTTCTGGGTCTATCTTTATTATACGTCATTGTTAAGAATTGAATAGAGATACGAAAATAAACATTTAAGAACTGAATAAAGATACGAAAATAAACACTTATGCATTGAATAAAATTACGAAAAAGCTATGAATGCACGGCACAAAATTGAAACTGCTTAACCGCAGTTTTCACGGGCTGTGCGCAAGCCCAGAATAATTTCTATTCTAGTCATTGCAAGCAAAATCACAAATAAATGGAGTAGAATTGATTTTGGTGCAAGTCACAAACATTTTTTTTCAAATTTACTCTCATACTTGATACGCCATCTATCATTGAAAATTTCAGAAATATTACTGAATATTCATTCCATCTTTTCTTTTTCTTTTTTTTATAATAAAAAATCTCAAATAGGATTGCGAGATTGTGCTAGAAACCACCCAATTTGGCTGTTTTTCTTCTTTGGGCGAGAAAATTTTCATGAGGCGGGGTTGCGCCATTGATTACCACCAGAGTATTATTATTATTATTATTATTATTATTATTATTATTATTATTACACGAAATTTGGAAGAGTCCAATATGAAAGAGAAGGAAAAAGATAGGGGGACAGTTTTCTTAAAGGATAAATATATCTAATTTACTTATCATCCTTAATTATACGATATTAATTTATTAATAATTATTCAAATTTAAAATGTATGCGATAGTGTAGGTTAGGTAAGATTAAACCTTCTTAATCTTTCGGACAAATGTTACGGATTCAATGGTCATTTAAGGCTTATATGAAAATTTCAGATCAATTTTGATGAGAACAATTTTTGTTTTTTCACGTTTTTATTATTTTTATTTGTAAATCGTTAAAACATATAGAATCAACTGAAGGCATATAAATATAATTTTTCTGTTTTTTAATTTGAGTTATACTAGTTATTAAATATTTTATAGAGTTTTTAATTTCATGTAGAAGCTGTTGTATTCTTATTTTCTAATTTTAATAAATTATTTAATTTCCTCAAAGCTCTTCTTTTCAGTTCATTCTTTTCTTCTTCCGTTACAAGTTTCCTTTCAAATTTCTTTGAGCAACATCCTATGCCATCGTTTCCTTATAAACAATATATCCTAACGACTGGGTCAATTTGATTTTCTTCTAAGCTTCTTTGCTGCATTGAACTCCATTAGACGAAGTTATTCGTGAGGATCTTTCTTTATTTCTTTCCCCTGAACCCATAAGGCTGAAGTTCACTTCGAAAAGTAAGTTTCACTGCTGGTTCATTTGAGTAGAGAGTAGGTAGACATTAAGGTAATTGAAAAAGAAATATAACGCTGTAGATAAGGTAGAAATTTTAGTAATGCAGAGGGTTGAAGTAGTTAAAATTGTACGATTTGGACCTTCAGCTACTCTTTGCGATATCATATCTCTTGTGTTATATGTATAAGGGTCATACAAATGAAAGCGAAAATTATTTATTTTATCCAAAGTGTATACAAGGAATTTAAAAATACTCTCCGAATGCGTTAAGGCATTTATCCCACTGTGTAACAAGGCGTGTATTCCTTTATAGAAGAAGTATTTCGGTTGCGTGTGGAACCACTCCAAAACCTCTTCCTTCACTTCATCGTCCCGACTGAAACCTGAGGCCTTTCGGATGTTTCTTGAGATCCCCATACACGTGAAAGTCACATGGGGATAAGTCAGGGGTGGATGCTGCATTGATTCCCAGTTGAACTTTTTGATGAGGTCTACCGTTGCTTTCGAGATGTGAGGACGCGCGATGTCGTGGGGAAGAAGCACTCCTTCTGTAAGAAGCCCAGAACGCTTGCATTTGATAGCCGCGCGCAGTGCCTTCAATGTTTCCCCATATCGTGCTGCGTTAACTGTGGTGCCTTTTTCAAGAAAGTCCAGTAAAATCGGGCCTTTTCGATCGAAAAACATGGTCAACATAACCTTCCTCGTGCTTTTGCGATTGCTTTTGATTTTTTTCGCGATTTGACTTTCATTTGTTTGCGATTGCTTGTTTGGACGAAGCGATCACTCGCAGAGCTTCGAAGCGCGAGCTATCGTTTTTTCTCAGGTGATGCAACACATGCAACCTATTTTTCCCACACAAATTTTCGTTTTCATTTGTACGACCCCTATAATATCCCCTGTTACGGACAATAGCTCGATATCGTAGTTCACATAGTAACAAACTTCTGCGAAGCATTGCAAGGTGGATGTTGTTTTACACTTCTTCGCTGAGCGTTATACACTGAGTGAGCATATTATTATGACCATCCTGTCTGTAACTCGTTGGGCCACCTTTTGCCTTTGGTGATTCTTCGTGGTAATGATTCCACGAGATGTTGGAAGATGGTGGGAGCAATCTGACACCATGCCTGATGGATAGCACTGTCTAGTTGTGCTAGATTGGACGGTGGTGGATCCAGCCGTCTGATGGTTCGTTCGACTTCGTCCCAAAAAGGCTCAATTGGAGTGAGTTCTGGAGATTGTAGGGGCCACCGAAGAAAGGCAAAGTCCCCCTCATGTTCCTGGAACCACTCCTGCACAATACGAGCTGTGGCATGGCGCATTGTCTTGCTGGAAGTAGCCATCTCCGTTGGGATACGCCATCAACATGACAGGGTGGAATTGATCGGCGACAATACGGAGGTATATTGTGTCATCCAGACGTTGTTCAACACGTATTAACGGACCTGACGCATGCCAGGAAAACATTCCACAGACCATAACACTGCCCGCACCGGCCTGAAAGGTTGTATTCATGCATGCGGGGTCCATTCTTTCGTGCTGTTTCCGCCAGATTCTCACGCGGCCGTCTGCATGATGTAAATGGAATCGTGACTCGTCAGACCACATAATTTGTTTCCATTGCTCGATAGTCCAGTCCTTGTGCTCCTGAGCGAATTGGAGTAGTTTCCGCTTGTTGGCTGCAGACGGCAAAGTTGTGCGGGCAGGTCTTCGGCTTCCGTATCCCATGCGATGCAGTGTGCGGCGGACAGTACATTCAGAAACCGTTTTGGAGGACCCCTGATTAAAGTCAGCAGTGATTTGATGCACAGTTGCCCTCTGTTATCCTTTACCAGTCGTGACAGTCTCCGTTCTGTCCGATCATCAACCATCCGCGGGCGGCCACAACGCGAACATTCAGACCTCGTCTTCCGGCTAACCGTCCAGTGTTTAAATACTTTAACGACGGCTGCTCTTGAGCACCCCACGAATGCTGCTGTTTCGCTGATACTCGCTCCATAGCTCCGAGCACCTACAATCATCCCGCGTTTGAAGAAGGCTGTTAAATCGCGTCGTTTACCCATAGTTGAAGAATGGAACACGTCTACTGTTGTCGACGACACTCAGCTTCCCTTTTTATATTGGTCCGGCCCGCTAGCAGCATTGTGGCGACGTCCGTGCGCGCATTTGCATAAACATATCAGATGGTCATAATAATATGCTCATTCAGTGTAGGTAGACTATCTTTTAAGAAGTCCAAAAGCACAGAAGTCCAAAAGCACAGAAGTCCAAGGATGACTTAGTCTACAGAATTAATCGGGATCACCGTAAGTGCGGTACCTATTAGTTTTTCTGCATAATGGGCCAGTGAAGAACGTAAGAAGTTTCAAAATATAAAATGTTTCAGTTATTTTTATCCCACCGAAGCTAAACCTGAGCTTCACCTTCAAAGTAAAGTCAAAGCTCATAACGCCAAAAGTCATTCTGCACATTATGGGGCATTTTCTTTTCAGTCGTATTTATTTGCGTTTGCAAAAAGGCCAGTTTTATCACGGCTATATTAACCAGGAACTATGTATGCTATGATAGCTTTTGTACATGTCGACACTGGAAACAAATTGGCAACTGGAGTCAGAGGTACCAACAATTTGACCCCTTTGAAACTCAGTAAGCTCTGACAATACCTGCTCAGTTAGAATGAAGACTTGTAAATCACACAGCAGAAGCAAATGAATGTTACATCAAGTCCGCTTTCAACTCGAAACTTTCACACTTGCAGATGATGTTCTTCAGTATTTTATTCAATTCCTGGAACGAAATGCAGTCATAGTCCAAAAACGTCTTTATCAAAATTTACAAAATACAAATTTACAATCCATTAAAATATGAAATAAATTTCTAGGGCACTGTTTTATTTATTCACTTACCTCGTAGTACAAAATCCATAGCTTGAGCTCATTTTTTTTGCAGCTGCAAGCCAATAATAATGGTGCCAACCAAAATGCATCGGCATATTAAAATGTTCTACCTTATCTCTGCTATTGTTGTACGTTTACCTTTTGTACCACATATAAAAAGGCCATTGAATTAGAACGTGTGCGCAACATAAATTTTAATTCGTTATTATGCAAAATATTTTGAGATCATGTGATTCTTATTAGCATGGGAAAATGTTATACACCTGCCTGACTTCGAAAAGAGGCTCATTGTAGGTGTTCGTTAATTTTAAGCCATTGTTAAGACAAGAAGCAGTTGACTGGATTCTCGAAAGGAGGATACGATATCCAGAATTACACACATTCAAAGGCCATCAATAACTGTAGATCAAAGGCCATCAACCATAAGCGACACCAACGAGATATCCACTTGCAACAACTTGACAAATGATTTTAACAAGGCTACTTCAGATCCACGTCTGATAAGAATTAAAGCGGATCGAAATCGGTAGTTGCATGCCTTTACGGAAATTTCTGATCCTCTTCTGCAAAAAAAACATCAGAATTCAACTATAACCAATACTTCCTAGAAAGAAAGCCTTCCAACTGAAGAAAGAACTTCATACATTGTTACATCATCATAAGTCGACCAAATTTAAGGCTTATTATTGACAGAAATCTTGTTCTATAGAAATAAATGGTCATCGAGTTCCACTGAAAAATTAAACTAAAGGTAGGACGAGAACTCCATTGAAAAATGGCGCTGCATGTAATCGGGATAGAAGCTTTATTTTCATTTTCAGTTTCAATGGAGCCGGAAATGAATTGGGTCAGAATTTGATGACATAATATTGCCGATAGTGTATTCTGGAAAATTTTTAAATAAATAATTGATAAACCAACGTGAATTCATTGCATAACTCACTCTTAAAATTGGGTATCAACTATATAAATAAAATAACTGTACAAGTTACGGAATTCAGATCACGCTAGGTGCTGCATAGATCGCACATTATGTAAAATTATAAGAAAAATAAATAAAAGTAAAAAATGCATGCAATGTTTATTTAACATTTTTTTTTTACTTATAAAACGAATTACTTCTTATAACAAAATTTAAAATTATTGCTTATCTATATAGAGGGTGTTTTTGAATTGAGTACAGATTTTTTGGGAGATGATAGAAGAGGTC
>JAHWFO010105581.1:13349-37129 GCA_023313115.1 Rhysida immarginata
AATGTTTTTTTGAATGAATTTTTCATTTTGGTCAAAAGATGACGCCATCTTTTTAAGGAATTCTAGACGATACACCCGGCATCGTTGTTCGAGCTCTTTTTTGATGACATTTTGCAACATCTGAATGTGACTATACCGTCGAAGTGAACACATGAAAAAAGCTTAAAATTAATATAGTAAAAATTTATTTTGAAAAATCGAAAAAAATTTTTTAAAAAGCTCCCCATGGATTGCCTATCCAATACAGTGCTTTAGCAGTTCAACTCGACTTCGATGATGTTGAAAAGTTCTTAAAAGTTGAGTGTAAACTTTACACTAAAACTTCAAAGCAAGTGGAAGGTCACTGTCTTCCTGAGAATTGTCAAAAAAAGTTCGTTGAAATTCTGGCGCCAACCTCGGAGCTATCCTTGAAGCCATCCTTGGCACCAACCTTGAAATCCATTGGGAAGCTTAGCCTTTCTTAGCATGGCCAAAGTGAGTGAGGGTGATGCAACACACACGAATAAACATTGTTCAGCTATTTTAGACTTCTTCAGCACGCCAGACATGGGCAGATAATTTTTTTTTCGGGAACACGTTTTTTTTTAAATTTTTTTCAAGCACGGTTTCACTTCCGGTTTCGAGTCGAACAGCTTTCAGCTACGGAAGGACATCTCAGTTACGACTGTTTGAATTATGCTTGCTTTTCTACGCAAGAGGAAAGCCCCTGAGGAAACTGACAATTTCCGTTTTCGGGAATCTGGAAGTTATTTGCAGTGAACTTGGACAATACGTGACGGGAACGAAAAATTCGCCCACAGCCTTTAAAAATTCATCTTAGAAAGTTGAAAAAAATTTCTTTTTTGGCAGTCAGCGACTTCTTTTTTGAGGAACAGCGGAAAAACCGGGCGTTTAACGAGCTTAAACAAGATGAAGTTTTGCAAAATTAGAATGTGAAAATACAGACGAAATGAACACATGAAAAAAGCTTAGAATAAATGAAGAAAAAATTGGTATTGAAGAAACGAAAAGACTTCTGCTGAAAGGCTCCCAATGGACGGCCTCCGCAACTGCGGCTCCACAGTTTAATAAGAACTCTGTGACCCGGCTTCGCTCACGCACTCAACAACACACAACATTCCAACATGAGGGAGGAGGACTAGAACTGCCACAGGGCCGAACAGGGAGAGGCCAACCCTTGGGAGCACAAAAAAAATAACTTTCGCAGAACTTAAACATGAATTTAAAAAAAAATGTTTAGCTTTTCTCATGGGCACTTTTTTCCCGAAAATTCACATACAATTTTTGCAACATATTATGAAAAAGAGCCCGAGCAACGCCGGGCAGATCATTGACTTATATGCTTCATAATTCGGGGCAAAGGTAATCCAATAAAAAATTGGTCCTAATTCATTGGCCGGCCTGTGTATATTAGATTGTATAGCATGCATAAGGATGATATTTTTATTTTATTTAAATTTTCCAGGACTACAAATTGAAGAAGCAAGAATGAAGCGGCTGTTGGGAGTAGCTCTGTCTTTGATTATTATGACTGCAGAAAAGATCGATGAGACTGATCTGATGTGTATGGTTAATGTACGCACAATGCACTGCAATGATTCACTGCCATCAGGATACTACACAAGTAGGTGTGATGATGACGACTATGAGAGAACGACTAAAAGGTATCTCATATTCGCACAAAGAGTTGGACAAGATTCGCGCATACCGTTTTGTATCTTGAATACAATACTAGAGGATGAATTATCTCTTAGTGCGAAAGGTTTCAAGTACAAGCGACTGGAAAGCCTGTATAGAAAACAAAGTAATATAGACAATAATACGTCCTACAACATGCTCTTTACTAACAAAACCTTGACCAATGCCACTCATACAAATCTGCTATGTTCGTTGCCAAATTTATGGAGATTAATTCTCTTCGCCTCTATGAAAGTCAGAGTAAGGAATATCAACGAATGTGGTCCAAGCAACATTTGCTGCTCCAATTTGAAATCCCTGCTGATCAGTGCTTTCGATTTTTCAGATGCACGCGAACTTCTATTCCATGGCATGGATTCATTAGAAATACTAAACCTCTCTGACTGCTTGGCGGTTAAAGGCCTGGATCTAACCCATTTAAATAAGTTAAGGGAATTAAAATTGGATGAAACAGGATTAGAATATTTGGATATATCCTGGCTTCCAGTTTCGTTGAAGTCTTTGAACCTAATGAACAATCCCCTGAGAACAATAACCGACATGCAAAACCGAGTTTCTGCATTCGAACTGACCAGACTGTATATTGAAGGGACAAACATTGACCCCATGGACGCTATTGCTATGTTTCCATCACTTGAAAGATTAGGCGCCGCCCTGCTTACTCTCGACCAGCACGAATTCTTCATAACACCGAACATGACACATCTTTATTTGGATAAGCGCCATCTTCGAAACGTAGAACGCTTTTCTTTGTCTTCCTTCGGTAACAGATCATCACCAATCGTTATCAAGCTACAAGGCGACAATCTGTTATGTTTTTGCGACCAACCACCAGACGATTGGAAATGTAAGAGATACGGCACTATTGTCGAGAAAATCACGATGCTCAAACACGTCGAACATGACTCCACTTCGTTTTGTCAGTATGTTGCGCGCTGTCCTGGCTATCAGTGTAAAGTAAATAGAGATAAGTTCCGTCATAATGTACAGAATGACTGCAAACCAAACAATACCCAATGGACAGTGAGTATAGACTGTGGAGGACTCCTCTTGAGAGAACTGCCATGGAATCTTTCTACTTGGATGACTCACTTTTATTTGGACGGCAACAACTTCACGCGAGTCGACCTGCATCGAATCCTTCTTGGTTCTCAGATCAAAGTCCTCTTTCTGAATGGAAGCAACATTAACGAGATTGAAACGCAGGCTCGTGTCACAGAGGACTCGGAATGTTACAGCAACAAGTTAACTGAGCTTTACTTGCAAAAGAACAACATAAGTCAGGTACAACCAAGACAGTTCGAATGCTTGACTAAACTGAAGATCCTGAGTCTCGAAGGAAACGCCATTGCTTCCATCACAAGTAACTCTTTCAAACATCTGACAAGCTTAACAAACTTACTTCTGCAAAGGAACCGGTTACAGTACGTGGAAAGTTCAGCGTTTGCTAATCTAAAAGAACTTCAGGTGATCCATATGGAAGAGAACTCTCTCCAAGACAACTCATTCGGAGACACACTGAACCTGAGTAACCAGTTCCGACTGAGAACTCTGAACCTGAGTACCAATAGGTTTCGATCATTACCAAGAATTCTCATGTATTCCAATAACCTAGCTAGTCCAGTGAATGGTACAACGAGTATAGATAGTGTTTTCTTCAATAATAACGAAATCACAGATGTGAGTGTATCCTGGTCTTGGCTGGGCGTGCAAGTCACAGAAATGCATTTGGAAGGCAATCAAATTGAAGCATTAGACAAGCAAAGTCTTTCCCACATGAACCAAGTGAAAAGATTGTTCCTGAACGATAACAATATAAGATTCATCAACAAAAACACATTCGAAGCACTAATATACCTTGAGCACTTGTACCTTCATCGTAACCATTTGGTGAACCCAAGAGTATGGGAATATGGCTTAGCACGGAATCTCACAAAATTGACGCTCGATAACACGAGTTTCGTTTGCAACTGTGAGTACATTGAAGAGCTCATTGCCAATGGCAAAGCTATCAAACCTTTGGATGTGTCAGTACTAAACTGCACCATGGACAGTACTAACGAACAGTACAAAATAAATGAGTATTTAGTGAAGCACTGCCAACCCCCCAAGTTCTTGATTATGGCAGTGTCGATAACGTTCGGTGCAGTTCTCTTCATTGTAATCATGGCCGCTTTGTTATACAGATTCCGTTTCGAAGTTCAGGTTCTACTCTCTTCACAGCTCCCAAATCGTTTGCTGAAGGACCCGACAGTGGACGAGAGTAAACGATGGGACGTCTTCGTAGCCTACAGCGGCGCGGACTTGGATTTTGTTGCCCAGCAACTGCACCCGGGTCTAGAACGGTATCGCACGTGCTTGCACGACCGTGATTTTGTTGTGGGCGCATTTATCACCGAGAATATTCTTGAAGCCATCAGAGACAGCTGCTGTACTCTCGTGGTGCTCTCCAACGCTTTCCTCTTGAGTGAGTGGTGCCTGTATGAATTCAAGACGGCGCACCAGAAGGCTATGAAGGACAAGTGCCGACGACTTCTCGCTATTGTCATCGAGGATCTGGACACGACGAACGTGGATGAGGAAATTGCTCTTTACCTGAGAACCAAGACGTATCTGCGATGGGATGATCGACTCTTTTGGAGTAAACTGTACTCCGCCCTTCCACCAGGCCGAAACGGTATCCATAAGGAATACGTACACGCCAGCAATTCGTGATCTTTTTTTTGTATCGCTATGTTTACAGTGCATATATATAAGAAATATTACAGAACATTATATTTTTTGTGTGGAATAGATAAACGAACACCAACAATGAGCATCTTTTCGAAATCAGTTAGGCCCTCCTTCTCCCCCCCCCACCTACAAGACTCACATGATCGTAAACTGTTTTGCTATAAAAACGGATTAAAGCAACTTTAAACATGTTTATAATTCAGTTGCATATGTGTGTGTAGTTGGAATTATGCTAAAATTCTGCTAAAATTATGCTAAAATTAATATTTTATAGAATTTTATATTTTATAAAGACGGCTGTATTCATATATTCTAATTTCATTAAATTATTTAACTTTCTCAACATTCGTTTCTTTCTCCTTCTGTTAAAGTAAGTTTCCTCTCAAACATGAACCTCTTTTGAGCAACCTCCTACGCTGTCATTTCCTTTTAAGTAGACATCCTGTAGACTGGGCCCATTTCTCAGCTTCTTTGCTTCATTTGTTATCCATTAAGAATAGTTCCTTTGGAAAACCAATGATGTGAATAAAAGAACATTGGGGGTAACCTACCTTCGTTCCCTTGAAGACAGAGGACTGAAGAGGCGAAATATCACTTCCAAAAGGAAGTCACATTGATTAACAAGGGAATTACACGAACATGTACCTCACAAATTCCTACCAAGGTGAAGTATGTAACTCATCTGAAGCTGCTATTGATGCTTGCAAAATAAGAAAAGGCGAAATTTTTTTCTTTCAAAATAAACCGCGAAAACAAAATAACAATCGAGCACACATAGCTATGCAAAGACTCCATTGTTAAAGCCACACTTAAAGCGGTTTGCTTGCATGTATGAATTACAGTCATTCTCAAAAGTATAAGTCCATCCCTGAAGCTGTACTTTATGCAAAAATGACTACTTTGAATGGCGTTTTATTTTTTATGGGTAAAGAGGTCTTTTTAAGAAATCTTGGCAAAAAAGGCAGAATACAGCGATTTAGAGATATCACGATTTCTAAAGGTCGCAAGATCATTCGTCCACAAAGCGTTCGCAAGATCTACGGAGTTGGAGACCGTAGATGGCAATGTTGCACCAGTAGCAAAGCGTAAAAAGCATAATCAGAACACCTGAATTTATTCAGCAAGTGCAGCAGGCCATCGATGACAATCCCAGAACATCCATGAGGTCACTTTCCAAAGATCTCCATGTGTCGGAAGGAACAATCAGAAATGTTGTCCATGAAAACATCAGATATCACTCGTATGTTAAGCGAAGAGGTCAGTTTATGTCAGACAAAACACGGGAAAAGCGCCTACTCAGATCGAAAACGCTCTTAGACAAGCTGAAAAATCCGTGTGAAGCTGATTTTCTGTGGATTTTCTCCGATGAAAAAAACTTTGACCAGGATCAGAAGGTGAACAGAAGAAATAACAGATGGTTATGTAGCAGATCCTTCGGAAATGCCATGAGTCATGCACACGAAATTTACTGCAACTGTCATGGTTTCGGGGGTTGTCAGCAGTGAAGGACATGTGATGCCTCCACACTTCTTTCCCCAAGGCCTTAAAGTTAACTCTGCGGTCTACATTGAGACCCTTGAAACAACTGTTAAGCCTTGGATAGACACGATAGGCAACGGAAGGCCTTACGTGTTTCAGCAAGACTCTGCCCCACCACACAAATCTCGCATGACACAGGAATGGATGGCCGACAACGTCCATGATCACGTAACCCCTAACCTTTGGCCTCCTAACTCTCCTGACCTGAATCCGTTGAACTACTACTTATGGAGCCTTGTGGAGAGAGAGGTCAATGAACACTCCCATAACACCAAAGATGAATTGAAAGATGCCATTGTTCGAGTAATGACCAATATGAACCATGACCATTTGATTCGCGCATGTCGACGGTTTCGATCTCGCATTGAAGCAGTTATAGAAGCTGAAGGCGGATTCATTCAATAGCAATATAACAAGAAAGTTTCTTGTATATGTTCATGATATGTTTCGATAATAAAGTTATTATCTCGACTTATATCTTTGTTTTCTTTCTTGACGTGAATAACTGTCCTCAAATACCTTACGCATCCTGTATAAGTCCATCCTTAGAACTCGTAGATTACACCCACAAAGAAATGGGATTAATCTTTGTTTTTTATACCTCCATTTTGTTGGCCCATAGTTTGTTGTACCTCAATTTTTAGAAATAGAAAAAATTCGATTTGGCATTAATTTAACGAATTTTGACAAAACATCGCATGAGAGTTTCTCCCAAGATTCAGCAATTGTTGCAAACTGCCTTCCTTGTCTGTATACAACCCTGGCAAGAATTCCCCTCAGGTTTTCTACGGGGTTCAAGTCCGGAGAGCAAGCCGGCCACTCCAGAACTGTGATGTTGTTTTCTGTAAACCACTCATCTTGCTGGAAGATGAAGTTTTTATTCCCCAATACTTCACCATATCTGCAGAGTTCATCCTGCCACTGACAAAACATACAGTCCGTTTTGCCCTGCGCTGAAAAACCACCCCAATTCATCACCGAACTTCCACCCATTTGGCGAGTCATTTGAACTTGCTTTTCTGCTCTCAAATCATGCCAATAATATTGTGTACCATCTGGCCCATCAAGATTAAACTGTTTCTCGTCCGAGAAAATCACTAAAAATCATTGATGGTCCCCAGACATGGTTCTCTTTGCAAATGCAAGTCTGGCAGCCTTGTGTCGTTGGTTAAGAGGTAGTGCTCTGTTTATCTTGCAATATTTGATGTGTTCAGCATTGTTGAGAACTCGTGTGATGGTTGATGTCGACTGTGGAATGTCCAGAACAGACCTGATGTTCCACGCTGTCATTTTTTCCTTGGTTGCAAGAACAAACCCGAAGTTTCATTCGTGGTGTCAAAGAATTAGCACTTCCTGGTCGAGGTTTAACTTGTCCATCAATTCCACAAGTTTAGTACATTTTCCACTGCACATTTTGACCGTTCTATTTCGGCTGCAATTTGGCGTTGCGATTTAACTTTCCCGCGTAAATGTCAAATCTTACGCGCTTAAGTTTCATCAAGTTTGTGAGCCTTTAGGCATAGTTGTTTGACAAAATAAATGCGTACAAACTGACTACGTTGAAAAACTACCGTTTTTAGTGGTGGACTTATACTTATGAGAATGATTCTATCAGCCCGTCGAGTTTGCGTAAATAAAGACAGGCTCAAGCCCACACCAAGTGAACGCGGAAATGTCATAATTTTGATAATTTTCCTTCATCTCTCCTAATAATACGAATTCTTCGTTTTGGATCTTTCGGAACATATATGAATTGTTTCTCTGGTGATTTATCGTCGTACTTGTGCACCTTGGTACAGTACACATTTGTACACAGTTATTTACTCCTTTATTGTTTTAAATAACGTTATCCTTTGACGGCCAGATAACACGTTACCATCAGCTGCCGCGGCCTTTACTGAAACGTGACGCCACGGGACAGAAGCTGCTTCGCCGACGTAGAAAAATTTAAAATTTAATTGCGAGCAAATACCTCATCCAAAAAAATTCGAAATTTTTATACACGCGCATTTTGATCGGTTTGGGGTAGTGGGTAATTTTGGTCATGCGGCTAACATGACCACCATCTTGGAAGATTGCTATCTTGGACACAACTCCAAATTTTCAAATGGGTAGGCGGTCACGTGATATTTGAAGAAACGCAACGGTGTTGTTATTTTTCACGTATCATCACTCATTCTTGAGTTCACACAGTTTTTTGGTCAGATGCAACATCCACATTCACCACAAATGCTAGTTTCCAATGTTCATGTCCTACAGGATGTGTTCAATGTGAAGCCCGCCGTTTCTAATTGTCAAATCCAATCTGAAGCCGCATCTACGTTGAATATTCAAAAGCAGGGTCAACACTCACAGAAGATGAGACGTAGCCTGTCGGGGTTTTGAAATTTACGGTTTCGATCTAGCCTTGAGTTTCCTCACAACTTCAGCTGTGCGCTTTAGCATAAGGTGCTTATTAGATAATGGCTCTGAACTTGGTTCTTCTACAGATCCACTTTTTTAATATCTCATGCACGCCTGCCTCAGATTTAGTAAAACTACGAATTTTACAGGTATTTGTTTTGGTATGTTTCCTTGCGTTTTGCGGACCAATCTTTTCGAGCTGCACACAATGTCATGCTTAACGGCCTGCACGTCTGATGCAGTCATGGCCGATCCAACTAAGTCCACCAACTCATCCGCAATTCTGTCGGTTCCTGTAAATTCCTCGTACAACTGTTTTACTATATTCGAAAGGCGAAGGTGATTAAGAATGTTATTACGCGCAATTCGCAAAGATCGGTCCCCAAAACGTACCAAAACTAATTCCTGATCTCGCATATTAATCTCATGCAAAAATGTCACGGTTTGCCTGCTATTTCATTTTAGAAACAGTCAGTCCTTTTTAGGACATCCTATATCCTTCCCAAAACGGGTTGTTCGCGGTGGCAATTATCTCCGAAGCCTAGAACTAAAACAGTATTTTGCTCCTCTCGGGAATGGCTTCACGTGACAACAATAACTTTGGACTCGAAACAATCACGCTAATCAAATTTCGTCACGTAAGCGTGAATCAATCATTATATCGGGTGGCGCAAAAAAGGTGATAGAAAGTTTTTGTCTACTACTACGTAAGATTCTTGTTATCATATTTAGGCTGTAACAGACATCCTGAAAGTTAATGCTTGTGGTTTTCAAGTGATTTCCATCTATTGCAATCAGTGTGTAGAGCCTTGAACTGAATTCCGTTATGACTCCCTGAAGAACATTTTCCTGGTGAGGCTGGTCATCCTGGGTGGCCCTTCCTGGAATCATGTACTAATCCGGTCGTTTCAAAACGTTTCACCAACCTGTAAAAACCATAGAACAAAATTACGGTACGGTACAAAAACCCGCATCAAAGGATGCTTCAATTTTGTCATCACAATTTGGCTTCGGTTCTCTACTGTAATCTCACCGTACAATGGTCATTTCTGAATGTTCAAAACTGCAATAGAACAGTATCACGAGGAAAATCATTTACGGCGTACGATTAAACCACAGTAGACAAAAACTTTCTAACACCTTTTTTGCGCCACCAGGTATTAAGAAAATGGATAACTTATCAATTTTATTACAAAACAAGCCATCAAAGACTTGTACCAAACAATGTTTTCCTGATAAGCTTGTATCGTTTTGAGTACGTTTTAAAGAACTTCCTAAGTTTTTTCTTGCCTACTCGATTATTTCAGAAACTGCTCATAGAAGGCAGTGGCATCGACAGGACAAAAGATGGCGTCTACCCTAGAGAAAATGCATTGTATTGTATGGGTTGCCGCCTGCTGCTCATTCTTTTCATCTATTTTCCAAAAGGTTTTCTTCTTGTTTGGTGGTTGTTTACCGTAAGTTATAGTGTATTTTCTCCGAGACACTGATCGGTGATTTTGTTTCTAAATTACATATAGGGGAAAATATATTCGCATTGAATGATAGGTACAGCTGCCATTTTTTGAGGGCAAGAGGAAGGCAATCCTGTACTGCTACTCATCGAAGTGCGCCGTTTTTGTTCGACTTGTTATTGTATAACGATGGTAACGAGTTGTTGCGTGTTTTGATGTATTGTATAACAATGGGATAAGTTCAGAGCCATGGCAGCCATGGGTCTCGATGCCCTCAAAAGATGGCGGATATTCAATGTTTATGTTTTGATATTTCTCCCTATTGCGCTTTCTACAATAAACGATCAGAGAAGACTTTTGCGGTTTCTTTGTAATAATACGTTAACAATTTCGTAAATGTTGATATTGTACCAATATATCATAGACACTCTACACTATCTTAATATTCTCTAAATAGTCCTGCCAAAACTAACACAGGACACCTCTACTTTACTATGGGTTTCAACTTCCACGATGCACTCAATTTTTGATGTAAAAAAATTTAAAAGCTGCTAATAGTGCATTGCCTCCGTCAATCAGTCAAACAAAAAGTAGTCGTGAGTTGTACGACTTTCAGTGAAGAGTTATTGGGTGCCGCATTAATGTTTTGCCGGGCATCCTAGATCTACTATAGACGAATGTACTTTTTCGCGGGACGTGCTAAAGAGTCGCGAAAGCCCATTTGAGGATAGCATCAATGCAGCTTATGCAGCGAAGCCAAACGCCTGGTCATCAACCGTAGCTCATGGACCATTAGTTGTCCTTCATAAGATGGGCCGAAAAGCCTCAAAGGTGATGGTGAAAGAGAATCATCTCTGGGCTAACAGATTCTATAGAGTGGTGAAAGACGCTTTACTCTCTAGCAGTCTGATGGTCCGCGTAGGTTTTGGCTCATTCAAAGCACCAAAATATGAATGCGTGCATACTGGAATCTCGGTCCATTTAGAGCATCTTTTAGAGTAACCAGAGGTGTGGAAATCTGAAGTTGAGACGTGCACATATATTGCCAAACGTTCATGATTTTCACCGAAAGTCACCCAAATGGGTGCATTTACAGTTTCGTGAGATCGGGTTAAGTGTCTGGATCGAGGGTGGTTTAAGCTCTCAAACCGTAGATCCTGGATGGTAGACAATGTGTAACTACCAGTGATTGGTCTCCCATTGTCATGGAGCAAAAGCACGCTATCACTAAAAAAAAATCTGATGACACTCCTGTAAGGGTGCCACCATCTTGTTCCCCAACATCCCATGCGAGAGGTAGGCGCGCTGGTTCTAGCTATGCAAAGCTTAAGCAAGCCTCTCCATAATAACAAACATATTATACAACTTTTCTGGTTATTCTTTGAATGAGGCTAGTACGAACGAGCCGTGCCATGTGCTCATAGTGATGGGATTACTGTGTAGTCTCCACAACTGCTATTTACATGCGACTGAATGTCCCAAGGTAAATCACCTTCATAGAACGATGGCAGAATTTTGTGGCTATAAATTAGACTACTTCTTCCAGCAAGACAATGCACCATACCATGCTGCTCGTTCTAGGAAGAATTGGTTCACTCGAGCTGACTCCAAGCTGTTACCATAGCCTGCTCTGTCTCCGGATTTAAGCTCGATTGAACATACAGAATTAATCTACCAAAAAAGTAATCGGACACTTTCGATTTTAAGCGTTTTGTCGATTATCTAGGAAAAATACTTGAATTATCCTGAAACTTCAGAGATGTAAAGAGCGTGTTACACCTCATATATTGCAGCGAAGGTTTTGTCCCAAAGGCAAACAGGGGACCAGCAACAAACTGAACAAAAGAAATAATGTTTGGGATCACCCTGTAAAAACAGTGCTTGAAATGCGTTGTAGCTGTAGCATATGATTAGGAAGCTTCTTTTGCTTATCTGTGTTCATTTGTATGAGAATAGCATGTATATTCAGCAAGGTATAAATGTTTCTTTAAAAAAACTGAAATGTTTTCCTAAGTTTTTTCTTTATAACATGCAGGGTTTTCAACCCAATGCAATGCCATTTTCAGAAAAAATTGAGAAACTAAAGGGCTCTACTTTCTGGTGAATTCATATTTACATTTTTAAGAATGCCTACCATAATTGGTCTTCCCCACTTCAGAAATTTATAGAGTCTAGCTCCTTTCTCGGTCTTTTGGACTGATTCATGAAGGTTCTAACAGCCTTGTAATCATCGAGGGCAGATACTCTACAATAGTTTGTCAAGTTTCCTGAAAATGGCATTACATTGGGTTGAAATCCCTGCATGTTATAAAAAGTAATAGTTACATGAAAAAAATTTCTATTTTATTTAAAGAATCCTTTATATCTCTAAGAATATACGTGCTATTCTCATCCAAATGAACACAGATAAATAAAAGAAGCCTCAATCATATGCTATGGCTACAATGCATTTCAAGCAGTTTTTACAGGGTGATCCCAAATATTATTTCTTTGTTCAATTTGTTGCTGGCCCCCTATTTGCCTTCGGGACAAACCCTTTTCTTTACATCCCTGAAGTTTCAGGATAATGCGACAAGTAGTTTTCTAGATATTTGACAAAACGTCTAAAAATCGAAAGTTTCCGATTACTTTTGGGTAGATAGTTTACGTAGGATGTGCTGGAGACTGCATACGGATGCTGTAAATCGTCATCAATTACTGGATCTTGATGCTAATTATATGGTCTCAAGATGTTACTGACTATAGCTGTTTCATACAGGGTGCGTGAACAGGTGTCCGGATACTTTTGGCAGGGAAGAAACTATTTAGCAAGAAACTGGATACAATTAATGTTTTAATGTTTGCATTTTATTTTTCAAAATTTCCAGGATTACACAAATTGACGAAGCAAGAATGAAGCCACTGTTTGGAGTAGCTCTGTCTTTGGTCCTTACGATTGCAAAAAATTTCGAAGAGTCTCAACTAAGATGTGAAGTTTCCTTTTTCAATATAGATACAAGTCTCTGCGATGATTCACAATCATCGGAGTTCTATGTGAGTAATTGTTATGACCCAGACATTACGATTCAAAAGAAGTTCATATTCGTTCAAAGAATTGGACAGGACTCATTCATATCATTTTGCCACTTGAAAACCATACTGGAGAATCGCCTCCATCTCCAGGACCAACACTTCGATTACAGTCGACTGGAAAACTTATACAGACAAGAAAGCAATACAGAGAACAGTTCATATTACAGCCTGATCTTTACAAACTGGTTATTGACCATTGTTTCTCAGAAGCACCTGCAATGCTCGTTGCTACTGGTAGAGCCTGTTTTCTACTCTTTTATGAATCCCAGATTACGAGTAGGAAAAATCCACGAGTGTGGCCCAAACAACACTTGTTGCTCGAATTTGAAATGGCTGATGTTCAGAAATTTGGACCTTTCAGCTGCACGCGAAATTTTATTCCATGCCATGAGTTCCTTAGAATCACTAGGAATCTTTACATGTTTCGTTAAAGTACTACGTCTATCTCATTTATATAAATTAAAAATTTTAATGTTGGAAAACAGTGAATTAGATTATTTGGATTTATCCTGGCTTCCAGTTTATTTGGAGTCATTGAGCCTTAGGAACACCACCCTGAGAACTATTACCGACACGCAAAATCGAGCTTCTGCTTTCGAATTGAGCGTACTGAATATTCAAGAGACGGACATTAATTACATGGACGCCCTTGCTTTGTTTCCATCTCTTAAAAGATTAAGCGCAGACATACTTACTCTCGACATGCACGCTTTTTCCAGATCATCAAACATGACACTGCTTCATTTAGATAAACACCATCTTCGACATGTCGAACGCTTTTCTTTGTCTTCCTTCGATAATCGGTCTTCACCTATCGTTATCCAAGTTCGGGGCGACAACCTATTCTGTTTTTGCGACCGTCCGCCGGTCGATTGGGAATGTTCTAGCTACCGCACTGTTATCCAGGAAATCACAATGCTTAAACACGTCGAACATGACTCCACTTCGCTTTGTCAGTACGTTGCGCGCTGTCCTGGCTATCTATGTAAAGTAAAGAAAGACATGTTCCAACATAATATACAATCTGACTGCAAACAAAACAATACCCAATGGGCAGTAAGTGTAGACTGTGGAGGGCTCCTCTTGAGAGAACTGCCATTGAATATGCTTTCCACCTGGATGACTCACTTCTATTTGGATGGCAACAACTTCACACGAATCGACCTCCATCGCATACTTCTTGCTTCTCATATCAAAGTGCTCTTTCTCAATGGAAGCAACATTAACGAGATTGAAACTCAGGCTAATAACAACGAGGACTCAGAATGTTACAGCAACGAGTTAACCGAGCTGTACTTGCAAAAGAACAACCTAACTCACATACAATCTAAACAGTTCCAATGCTTGACTAAACTGAAGATTCTTAGTCTCGAAGGAAATGCAATTGCTTCCATCACAAGTAACCCTTTCAAATACTTGACAAGTTTAAGAGAAGTTCTTCTGCAAAAGAACCATTTAAGATACGTGGAAAGTTCAACCTTTTCTAATCTAAAAGAACTTCAAGTGATTCATATGGAAGAGAACTCTCTCCAAGACAACTCATTCGGAGACACACTGGACCTGAGTAACCAGTTCCGACTGAGAACTCTGAACTTGAGTACAAATAAGTTTCGATCATTACCAAGAATTCTCATGTGTTCCAATAGCCTAGCTAGTCCGGTGAATGAAACAACGAGTTTAGACAGTGTTTTCTTTAATGATAACGAAATCAGAGATGTGATTGTACCCTGGTCTTGGCTGGGCGTGCAAGTCGCAGAAATGCATTTGGAAGGCAATCAAATTGAAGCATTAGACAAGCAAAGTCTTTCCCACTTGAACCAAGTGAAAAGATTGTTCCTGAACGATAACAATATAAGATTCATCAACAAAAACACATTCGAGGCACTAATATACCTTGAGCACTTGTACCTTCATCGTAACCATTTGGTGAACCCAAGAGTATGGGAATATGGCTTAGCACGGAATCTCACAAAATTGACGCTCGATAACACGAGTTTCGTTTGCAACTGTGAGTACATTGAAGAGCTCATTGCCAATGGCAAAGCTATCAAACCTTTGGATGTGTCAGTACTAAACTGCATCTCGGACAATACTAACAAACAGTACAGAATAAATGAGTATTTCTTAAACGCCTGTCAAACCCCCAAATCGTTAATCATGTCTGTGTCGATTACCTTCGGTGCAGTTCTTTTTATTGTACTCCTGGTCGCTTTGTTGTACAGGTACAGTTTCGAAGCTAAGGTTCTACTCTATTCACAATTCCCAAGCAGTTTCCTGAAAGACCCGACTGTAGACAAAAGTAAACGATGGGATGTTTTTGTGGCCTACAGTGGCGCTGACCTGGATTTTATTGCCCAACAGCTGCACCCGGGTCTAGGACGTTATCACACGTGCTTGCACGACCGTGATTTCGTCGTAGGCGCCTTTATCACCGACAATATTATTGCATCCATTGGAAACAGCTGTTGCACTCTCGTGGTGCTCTCAAACGCTTTCCTCCAGAGTGCGTGGTGCCAGTATGAATTTAAGATGGCGCATATGAATGACATGAAGGATAAATGCCGACGACTCTTCGCCATAGTCATCGAGGATCTGGACATGACAAACGTTAACGAGGAAATCGCTCTTTACTTGAGTAGCAAGACGTACCTGCGATGGGGTGATCGACTCTTTTGGAGTAAACTGTACTATGCTCTTCCAGCAGGCCGAAAAAGAGTCCACAATGAAAACATTCCTCTCCAAGATCATGGACACGCCAGTAAGCTTTGATCTTCTGAACCCCAATGTAATTAATTTGGATTTTGTTCGGCTCTAATAAAACACTTTACAGTGCATGCATACAGTTGATGTTACCAGTTTATATAGTTTGGTTAGGATACAGCCAGACGACCACCAAGAATAAGTCTCATTTCGAAGTCAGTTAGAACCTTGTTTCCCCCATCAGACTCATCGAACACCTTAATTAAGTAGACCCTTGAACGAACTAACCTCAAACTATTTTGCTTTTAAATACACAGAGTGAAGCACGTCTATACCGAAAATGCACAATAAACACTTGTGGAAAAAAAGGCCCACTGGCAAGTATTGAAATTCGCTTGTCTCCTTTTATCAAAAAAAAAGACCCATAGCCTCTACAGCGGTTGTGAAACAATTCCCGCACCGAGCGCCCATTTCCGAAATTAATGGTCGTAATCCATCCAATTTTCGTGGAGATACCTGGCATAGAAGGCAAGTTATTAGAATCTGTGTTGACGCTCAAAACTTGACGGTCATCACATGTGACGTCTCCGGAGCCTCTTAAAGACTGGAATTTAGAAAACTTATAAATAAATGGGTTTATAACCAAAGTGATGCCTCCGGGCGCACCTTCCATGCATCTTTTCTCGGATAGGGTAACTAAATAGGGTTTGTTCTTAGGTAGTAGAGATCGATGGGACCTTTCTGCTACCCGTTGCGTAAATATCAAAACCAGTGTATGTTAATCCTTGCAACTCCCACTTAAGTAATATTCAATGGAGACCAGAATATATATATGAAAATAGACATTTTATTACTGATAACGGTCAATTCAATTTGGTAAGTCATATCTGGGTAAAATTAAGTCATCTTTATACTAGAAACTTAGAAAAAGAGATCTCTATTACAATCAATAATGACATTATGAGTTTGGAAATTAACTTTAAACATTACTCAGATGGTTTCAAAGTAGTTTAATTATGGAAATTAAATTGTGGACAACTTTAATTCTCTACAATCTTAAAGTACACTAAATGATCAAAGGAGTTGGGACACTCCTGTGAACACCTACCGTAATTGTGGGACTGGACTGGGCCCGCTCATCAAGGTGGACGGAAACCTCAATGCTGATGGCTACAGGACCATTCTGGATAACGGGGCACTTCCAGCGCTCTGGGAACACTTCGGTGACGGGCCGTTCCTCTTCCAGCACGACAATGCGCCTTGCCACAAAGCAAGAACCATATCTGACTGGTTTGACGAGATACGGGTTGAAGAACTGGATTAGCCTGCCCAGCGTCCTGATCTCAACCCCATCGAATCTTTGGGACGAATTAGAACGACGTGTGAGATCCAGGATGGTTCGACCTACATCTGTCCAGGAACTAACCACGACACTCCTCCAGGAGCGGAGGTCAATACCTGTGGACACACACCGTAAATTTGTGGACAGTATGCCATGTAGGGTGGAGGCAGTGATAGCAGCTCGGGGTGGTCCTACACACTACTGTTTGAAGCTTTTTGCGGCTTTACGGTAAAGCAACAGGTGTCCCAACTCCTTTGATCATGTAGTGTACCTGAAAGATTACTTTCTTTAAACTATGGATTTTTGTTATTTTAAAAGATTTTATCATTATATTAAAGTTTAAAAATGAATTTTGGTGACCAAAGATAACACGGGGGATGAATGAGTGAGTGTGCCATTACTCTTTCTTCAACTGTTGTTCCAGCGGTGCGGTGAGTGGCGGGGGAGGTGGTCTTCATCGTTGGGCTCTGCGATTGTAGACCTTTTAAACTAATAATAATTGGAAAATGGTCATTGGAGGATTTTTTTACGCCATAACCTCCGATATTAATTACATTGAATTTTTGAATTTCTCGCTCTAGTGGTTAGAGCGTTGGGGCGTATACCCAGAGGTCCCTGGTTCGAATCCAGGCCGTGGAATTTTCTTTACTATTTTTCTCTATTTATTACTTTTAAACTAAGCCTCTCAGATACAAATTGATAATAAAAATGCTGAGAAATGAAAGGTTTTATTTGGTTCCATTGTCAAAATAAACTGAAAACATAAAATCTCTTAGTATGTAATGAAAGGATTTCACTCTAAAATAAAACCGACTTTTTCATTCTCTGTCTCAAAATTCGGTCGCTCGATGTCGTCTGTTCGCACCGTAGGCTCAACTCTTCTCTTAGGCCCGTTTCACACTCATGCGGACGCTACGCGCGGGGACGAAGTCCTATTGTAACTGTAAGCCAGCGCTGCTGTAGGCGCTTTCAGAGTAGTGCGGATCGTCCGCATGGCCCGTCCGCATCAAGAAATGCCATTAAAAGTAGTGTTGCTTTCACAGTCACGCGGAGCCTGCATGCGGACGAAGAGAGCAGTGTTAATTTTTGGAGATTCATTTTACCAGATTCAGTATATTTTCTACCAAATTGGTGTATTTTTGGAGTATTTTTCGCATCTAGTAGAATTTTTTTAGTATTTTTGAATTTTTGGTAGATTTTTAGTATTTTTAGATTTTTTAAAGTAAGTTTTTAGTATTTCATTCATTCCCTCCTTCTGTATTTTGGAAAATAACTAGTGTTTTTCTTAAACATTCAATGTATCGATATTATATGAAAATATCGAATATTTCGATGTTTGATGTTTTGAAAAATTATTTCACTTCTTTTTCAAAACATATAGGCTTTCCAACTGCAATGTTCCATTTGCATAATTATTGTATACTTGCTTATTACTGTACTTTTTTGTTGCTTTGTTATCGTATCGACTGGATCATCGTTTGCTCATTCTGGTCCCTGTAATCGATGTTGATTGAAATGTAAAAAATCGATGATTTTATCCAGTATAAAAATACTACTTCAAGGAATACATGTCAACAAACACTTTAAAATTTCGAGAACTGTGTGCGTGAAAAAGTCTTAATAAGGATGCATTCATGTTCTAAATTTTGCAGTTTTCTTTAAATGAACCGGTCGCCAATAGCTAATATGAAAATAACTTCTTGATAATATGCTGGAGTTGCTTTTTCTCCGGTTGCTTTTTTCCCCGATCATGTTTCATTTACTAATTTAACAGATGAATATTTAAAAGGCCTCGATATTAAATTGCTCATGTCTTTATTCAAAATTGAACACTGTACAACATAAATATCAACAAACAATCTCAATGCGTTCCGCGAATTTCTTTTTTTGAATATGTTATAGGCTGCGACAGCCTTTAATTGCAGCGAGCTCATCGTGTGTTTGTCCAGCAATGCGCTTTTTTAAACCCTCAAACCGGGATATTTTCAGCTGCATCCGTGCCTCCGCATAGTCGTCCGCATGACTGAAAACATCACATGCGGGTGCGGAGTCCGCGTGCGTAGCATCTGCATGAGTGTGAAAAGGGCCTCTCTGATGGGAACAAATCATTCTCCTTATTTTCGACAATATCCCTCAAGAAATCGTAAACTGATATAGATACATGGCTTTAAAATAATTGTTGAGATTGGTTAAAACTTCAGAAGGTGCTCAGGAGTTGACAGATGTATTACAGAGCTCGTCTTAAAACAACGCCCCTGTCAAACAACTCCAGTGGCAAACAATAGGTTCATCAGGCGAAAAGGAAATTTTGAAATAGTTTCAGCTTGTCTCAAATTTAATGTCCAATCTTATAATAAAATCTATAATATTCAAGAGGTGAATAACGATGATTAAATTTGCATAAAGTTGAAGTCTTCCTAGCTTTGGTTGAAATGGTAGAGTTCATAACTCCATAATTGAACTATGAGGGACTAAATAAATGTTTACTGAAGAATTATTCTAAAAAAAAGAAGCATAAAACGTTTTCTAAAAGTGCAATCTGCACATACATTTCCAAGTCATTTTTCTCGAAACGTATGCCGAATATTAAAAAACCTCCAAGAACATTTTAGTCTTACAGGGAGGGTATAACAAAATGGCTCATCACATTTCAAAAATCTATATTTAAAAAAAATGAAAATACAGAAATAGGCGACATAGTGAAAAGTTTGTAATACAATTTCTATTTTCAAATTTCTATTTTACAATTAATCAAATCAATTATACGATTAAGCTATATGAACGGCCTCCTCTCATTGAGACGAACTGTTTTATACGCTTTTATTTAACTCGCTTTGGTGTCTATCTGTCCGGGTCAAATTCTTGTAAACAATATTAAACCAACTTCCTGACAAGCTAGGGAGCTGAAACTTGACACTTGCACAAGACCGAAGACAATGCATGTTAAAGGAAAAAATACTTGAACGGTTACTGGGAACGCGTTCTAGGGCGCAAATTCATTTCACAAGTCAGCAACTTGGTTGCCGATTTGGGGAGAAACGATTTTATGCGAACTGATTGTTAGACGCTGGCTTGAAGAGATCCTATATATTAAAACCACCCTCGATAGATATTAATGGTCATAGAGTTCCATTGTTAAAAAAATGAAGCTAAATTTTCGATAGGATTGGAACGATTGGAACTCTGCAAATACAATCGGGCTAGAGCATTATAATACAGGGTGAGTCAAAGGTTGCAGGAATTGGGAAATGTGAATATTCCAGTAAGGTATGGGTGAGGTGGTCTATCTTTTACGGTAAGTATCGAACATGGCCACCATGTTGAAATCGGCCATCTTGAATCTACGTCATTTTTTTTAAATGGAAAGGGGGGCGTGTGATATATCAAATAACATAAGCATTTTCTGACAATTTCATTCCTGTAAACAGATTTGAAGTAGCGATTATGATTCAAAAGTTACAAAACATTTTGTTTCATTTTGTAGCAGGTAACTGAAATGGCTTTGACCGCGGAGCAGAGAATTTTGATGTCTGGAGAACGAAGTTTCCGTGTCAGAGCTGCAGATTTTAACAACCGGCACCCAGAAAGACCTCCAATTTCACACAACACTGTCAGGTGCTTATTTAAGAAATTCCGAGAAACTGGGACTGTGGTTGACAAGGCACGGAGTGGCCATCCGATAAGTGCTACTGACGAGACAACCTCAACAATGGAGAAAACCTTTATGGAGAACAGTTCAGCCTGTAATTCCAAACAAAATGTGTTGTAACTTTTGAACCACAACTGCTATATCAAATCTGTTTACAGGAATGAAATTGTCAGAAAATGCTGATGTTATTTGATATATCACACGACCCCCTTTCCATTAAAAAAAAATTGACTTAGATTCAAAATGGCCGATTTCAAGATGGCGGCCATTTTCGGTACATACCTCACCCATACCTTACTGGAATATTCAGATTTCCCAATTCCTGCAAGGTTTTCGAAAAAACACCGTGTACTGCGACTTTTGACTCATCCTGTAGAAGTGCTCTAGTAAAACTTATCAATTGAAGCAAAATTTTGCATTCAAGGAAATTTGCCATTTCCCAACATTAGGTCGAGAGAGTTTTAGCAGACTGTGATATAAACAAGATATTGCTAACAGTGCTTAAGAGTCGAGTATATAAATGAATTACTAATTTTATTAAGAAAAATGAAGTCAGATATTTTTTGTGCATTGTTTTATGCAGCTTCTTAATACTTACAATTCTCACGATTTAACTAGAGGACATTAAATATAATCCAGAAACGACTACTTTATAGGAAGCTAATTGTTAGATTTGTTAAGCCCGTCGACATCTAGGTCATTAGGATAAAACAACAACAAACTCGTATTCCAGCATAGCACTCCATAGGCTCGAGAACTGGAAAGCCTGCATCCCAAAGCCGGAATGTTCTGTTAAGATACCAAAAGCACATCAGCATAGAATTATGCGGTTCATTATTTTGATTTATTCTCTGATTTCATACATACTGTTTTACAATGGTGTACAATATTTGTATACACGTTAGCCCAAAACATGCCTACCAAGATTAAACGTCAATTTATCAATAAAATGCTTGAAAATTGTGATATGTTCGTGGCATCAAGGCATTTTATTTAACGTATCAAGTTATGCAAATGCCTTGATACCACGAACATATTATACGATTTACAAACTACTACACTTAAGACTAGCTGAGAAACTGAGGTTTAATCTTGGTAGGTTTCAGGCCACCTTATATGACAATTTTATACAAATATTTACTACTTAAATACAGAGGAGCTACTTAACTGAAAACAGAGTCCTAACGATCTGATGGCGGATGTAAGATATTTAAAACGTGTCCACAAAGATGAAACATCATAACGGAAATAGAACATCTTAACTGATTAAAAATTTACTTAGTAGATTTGTTGTTTTCATTTTTTAAAGTTTACCTAATGTGCTAAGGAAACACTTGAAAAAGAAGAAACTTTTGTTATTATATAGGCAAACGTTTATGGGGATGTTACAGAAACTACTTCACAAATAACAGCGCTTTGAGTTTTACTTGTTAATTCATCAGCCCATTTATAAGCATCACCTCCAAAATTTTTACCTAGTATTTGGCAAGGTACATTATCGGCATCATTATAATTATCTGGATTACTAGGGTGCCAATTTTGATACGGATTGTCAATCTTTTTACCATGTCCTTCCACTTGGATGACGCTTTCGTCCGCCCATTGGAATCTTCCTTCTCTGTCAATGGATCGCAATCCAATCCAGGCCCCTTCTTTGCCTGAAGATTCCATCAATCCCTCGACTTGGTGCTGAATCGGTGCGTTTATTATAGAAACCATTTTACCAGAATTTTCTTCACATTTTTTCTCTGCCATAAGCCATATTCCTGGCGGGTCTAAGTCGAAAATCCGTAATGCCTTGACGGCTAGAAGGATAAAGGTCAAATAATAAATTTGCAAATTAGAGATATGTTGTTACCAAGTACAGGGGATTAACTAGAAAGAAGCCCCGAATCATTCAGAGGTCTTTGTTTGCTGCATGCGCAAATTAAAGTTTATCAGAAGCAACCTCGCAATGAGGAAGACTTGAAGGAAAACATCCAAATTTCTGCCATTTCCTTAGATATTTGTTCCAACAGATGTTCAGGAACAAGGAGAGTGGCGTCGAATTGTATCTGGCAGAAAATGAAGAACAAATCCAATATCCCATGTGATACAATCGTCAAGGTATGTAGCGTATTTTTTGGCTCAGATTGCTTCATCCTAGCAAGAGTAATTACAAAATGTTCGTGGACCCTTTCGAGTTAACCACCCTATATAAAATCTTTGCAGTACAACGGTAAACGTTAATTGCAAACCACAGCACTTACACCCATCAGCCAAAATGTCATGATCACCTCCCTCTCCGTCGATGTAAATAATCTTAGCCTGATTACAGCACGTATGAAGAAGCAGATGCCTCTATGAGAAAACTGTTGTCTTATACCCTGCTCGATCTGTATGCCCTTTCTATGTAGGGAGGGTCATTTCTCTCTAACTCAGCCGATTATGAAAGATTGTCATTTCAAGTAAAGCCCCTTCTCCATCACTGCGTTCAATGCGTTTCCCCTGTCTGGCAATACCCCAGCAGCGTAATTTCCATGCTAGCATACTTCTTTGCAGGACGGCGAGAGGAATTTCGTTCCATACCTCCTTGCACACTTTTCTAAGTCTAGCGATGGTTTTATGGCGACGTCTTCCGAGACCTCTTTTGAGAAGGCCAAAGCCACAAAAGTTCATGGAGGAAGGGTCAGGTAACTTGACAGGGATAGAAGAGAAGGGTATTGCACGAATGCTGGACTGGCATTGCCAGTTTCTTCTTCCATTTGTGCCTCCCATTCGTGTACATTCTATTGCCGGGGAGGGCTAAGTTAAGGAGAAATGACCCTCCGTATTAGAACTAGAAACTTTCAAAGTGACAAAATGGTGCAAAATATTACAAGATTTTAAGATGTCAAAGACAGATACTCGCCTGGTTTCACCTCTACATCAATTCGGTTGGCAGAAGGTGTTGTATCCACCTCAGCTGCCATAGGTGAGGTTGCATCGGCATCAGTGGCATCGTCTCCTGGTTCAATTAATGAGGTTGTAGTTGTAGCCGATATTGAAGTAGTAGGTTCATTTGCTTCAGTGTTTTCAGTGTCCGGAGTAGTAGCAGGTTCATTTGTTTCAGTGTTATCAATGTTCGGAGTGGTAGCAGGTTCATTTGTTTCAGTGTTATCAATGTCCGGAGTGGTAGCAGGTTCATTTGTTTCAGTGTTATCAAAGTCCG
>JAHWFO010105584.1:6957-20454 GCA_023313115.1 Rhysida immarginata
AATGCAGATTGGGCTATTCCATCAGGGTGTTGCGATTTTTATAAACAGTAGTGTACATAAAGATGCATTGGATATGCTGAACTGTAACATATCGGGTTCCCGCTTAAGTCTGGTTCCTGTTTGTACATTTTTTTACCGTTTCAACATGTTGATTGGTTGTAGTATCACTTAAATTGTACTAGCCAATAGGAAATCTGATAACCTTAATGTAAACAAAAATGTATTAACCATTAGAGAAGCCAAACGACGTTCCACCATGGAACATGTATCTGGAAAAAAAAAAAAAAAAATCTACATTAGAGCTTATCTAAAAAAATCACTTGTAAAAACTGAATTACGATTAGTTAGTATGATTTCTTACAAATTGAGAGATGCATTCATTGCAAGTATTTTGTTCATGGCCTCAAGAATGATCTCTGTGTCGCTGAAGGTATTTGTGTGGCCGTATGACCAGTGATCTAACCATCCAACATACAGTTCAGAATTGACAAGTGGACCCTTGACTTGATGGCGTCTCATTGTTGCGAACGCATCCATTACGTCTCGAGCTATATCAAATAACATGTATTACATCAGTATCAAATTCAAAATGGCATTACGGCTTTACGAGATTTTAAAAAATTAGATGTCTGCATGACCCAGACAGGCAGGACCTTTCTCTTCCCAGGCTTTGCAAAAGTTCTGTTACACTCGTGACGACCCTCAAAGAAATGGACACGACGATGTTGACGATGCAGTTAGACATGTTTTTATTGTGCCATCATGTAGGATAACATTGTAATTAGTCATTTAATCAATGTAGCCACCATCTGCATCGAGAACCCGCTCCAGACGAGGCCGAAAAGCCTTGCAAACTTTGCGAATGTAGTCCTTCCTCATTCTGGTCCACACACGGTTGACAGATGTTTTCAGCTCGTCGACGTTGCTGTGACGGACCTTGCAGGCCTTCCCCTCGACATGTGCCCACACGCTGTAGTCGAGTGGATTGAGGTCTGGCGACTGCGGAGGCCAAAATCTCTTCGACCAGAAGGTCATGTTGGACCCCAACCAGTTTTGCACAGTGTTGGCCGTGTGGGCAGGGGCACCGTCCTGTCGAAAGATGTAGTCCGCATTTCTTCACTTTTGTGGCCAGGATGTCCTTGTAATCAGCCGCCATTAGCCGGTATCCACTTGGGAACCACACGGGTGGCATTTTCTTACCATTCGATGCCACGATTCCGAGCATCATCACAGAGGCCGGGTGCTTGGTTGTAGACACGTAGCAGACCTTGGAGATGTCCTGGCCGAAGCTTACCATGCAGTCGTTTTGCTTGTTGATGACAGGATCGACCGTGAAGGTCTTTTCATCAGAGAAAATGACAATTCGCTCGCCACGACTCTTCAAGTCATTGAAAAGACGCCGACAGCGCTCCCGACGTCGTCCCCGTATCCGATCCGTCAGCAGAGGCCTCACGCTCTTTCCACCTTCTTCTTTGACCGCTCTGGACACTGTGGATACCGAAATTTTCTTTTTCTTTGCGAGCGCAGCCGTTTTGAGTGTCGGGTCTCGTTTGAAGGCTTTTCTCACAGCCAAACGGTTGACGACTTGAGGTCTACCTGAACGAGGTTGATCTTTAAGGTCTCTCCCATTCTTGAGCCTGTCCGCAACTCTGTGGATGGTCGTCCGGCTGACTTTGAGGAGCTTGGCAATCTCGGACTTCGTGTGGCCCGTGCGCAGGAGAGCAGCGATCTCTACTCGTTTCGTTTCCATCGCTTTTGTCGTGGACATTAGGATCACTCAGAGGTTAACACGTAATTTCCAATAGATTATTTGATCCTTTTGTGGAAATGGAATTATCCAAATCACGAGCAGTCCATTTTTTGGGGGATGTAAAGAGTATAACACAACTTTTGCAAAGCCCGGTATGTCATGTGCCTGTTAGAATCTGACAACACGCTTTTGGTCTAGAGTGCCATTTGTTTGAGAGTAGTAATCCTCCTTAGCACTCTCACAGCATTAAGACATGTTGTGGATGCTCTATGACCCCATTGAGTGGCTGCGTTCTTTTCACAGCACCTGAGTACTTTTCAACAGGATAATGCCTGGCCCCAAGTTATAGCTAAGACAATCAAATTTACAGCCAACCTCTCTAACACATTATAAAGACGGTTCACTCGAAAGAGGTCTCGAAAATTCTTTAATAACTCTTGTTAGGATGAAGCAATCTGAACCAAAAAAACATTAATGAATAGCTCAAGATGGATCCACGAAGCTTTTATCATATGCCGCAACTTGGATGTTAAATTATTGATGATAAACAGGAAAGAAGGTGAGTAAAGGCGTTCTGGTCTCGTAGGCGATGGTACCTCAGACCATGATCCCGGGTGTTGGTCCATGATGGCGATACCAGATGCATTGTTTAATGGCACATTCCAATGGTCTGTGCCACACCCGTCCAAGTCTGTCGTCGTTGTCCATACAAAAGCGGAATTCGTCACTGAAGACCACTGTATCGCATGGTGCTCAGGTGTCAAAGGAAGACACAACAATAGACACTGCCAGACATTGTCGCGGCATGTACGGGGTTGTGCATAACCTTTTGCTAGGGGGCTGCGACTTAAACCGCAGCGTTGTAGCACACTCTTATGACGCTTCGGCAGAGAATAGTTCATTGTGCGTCTATTGGTATCGAACAAATATGGCTGGTTTAATAAATGACAGTGAAGAGCAGCGTTTCATGGATAGAGTTCGTCGAGAGCCAATGGAAGCAGGTGCGTCTTTTATTAATCGCAAATGGGTTGCGAACAAGTTAAACCGATCGGATAGATGGGTGACGGACAATTGGAAGAAAGGTTATGATAACTGACGGTAGGCCCGAGAAATTATCACAGGAAAGCAAAAACATCATTGCTAATAACAGTGGCAAAAGACGTCGCAGCTGTGTCAACGTTGCACAAGAAATTAAAGCCGAGCGTGGAAAAACAATTTCTCGTTCGACGGTTCAAAGACATCGTCAGCGTGCAAACATCGAGCCATTCCATGTTATTCCGAAACCGACGAAGACCGCATTAAACATTGAAGACCGGCTCTGGTTTTGCGACTACCTGCGGGATCGGGTGGAAGACGACTTCGTGCACCTTGCCCCGAGCGACGAGTTCTTTGTGTGGACTACGAGACGTCCGAATTACCAAAACGATAGGGTCTGGAGCTTATCGATTACAGATATTTCTGACGACAAACACTATCCAGAGCTGTCCAAGAAGCCTGACTGCATTGGCATCTTCGTGTGTTTCACTGCCAAGCGAATGATGTGGAGATTCAAGGAGCAGGGTGAGTCATGGAATGGTGATTATTTGCGGAATTTGCTAACAAATGATGTTTTTCCGTTTCTTCGAGATCCAAACAACACGATCGACCCGCATGAAGTTTGTTTTTTGCACGATAAGGCTAATGCAACACAGCAAATCCTAAGAGAAAGTGCTATCGATTTCTTCTCATCAAACGAATGGCCCGGTGCATCCCCTGACCTAAACGTTGCTGAACGTTTTGGAGCCGTGTTAAAAGACGCAGTGGAATCTTTAATGATTCGAGAACGTGGTGAAAATCGGTATTCTCGAGACCTTCTAATGGGACACCTGACATCTGTGCTGAAGGACATGGAGTACGATACTGCTCTGTTTGAGACCCTCCTCCGCTCCTACCCGAAACGGATGCGTGCTGTTCGAGAAGCAGGTGGTGGCCACACTAAATATTGATGTGATAAAAGCAGAAATAAACGTACTTTTTGATTATCAACCGCAGAACATTCCACTTAGTTTTGTTTATTTTCCAGACCCCTAGCAAAAGGTTATGCACAACCCTGTTGACACTGGAGCAGTACCAGGAATAGTGATGTTGTCATGCAGTTGCTGTAGGGTGATGATTCTGCTAGCGCTGTTCGCAGTATCTGCCTATCAGTACGAGCTGACGTGCTTCTCCCGGCCCCAGTGTCTGGTCTTCTGGCACATGTGCCTTTCTCTTGCCATTGCCTCCAACTTCAGCCTACCGTGTGTGCATCCCACGTCCAGCCTCAGAGAGGCCAATAATTCGACCTCCGTCGCGACATTGAGACCGTTGTGCAGATTACAATACTGTACGTTCACGAGGCAGTTGCTTCCTCCCTACTGCGTGGAACGTCTCGCACAGGTATCAACTGATGAGCCTATACAGGCACCCGGACACCCTGTATCAACCCAAATGGTCATGTCCTGTGAGTATCCATCTAATCGTTTATTAGTCAAAGGTAGACGAATCCTCCCATAAACATGGATAAGGTCAGATAACCCCTTGTTGGCGGGGCAGTTTCACTCCAAGGTGTCTCTTTTGAGTGCATCGCCCTATAGTAGCATTTACTTTGTTATTGAGGGGCAATTTGAAGAAAGCGTGGTATCGTACTTGGTTCAAAATCAACTGTCCTGTAAAATCCATCTATAGTGCCGCATTCTAAATTTTGATCATGTGCCGCATCTGTAGTAAATAATACGACATCGGGTAGAAAAGAAGAAACGGTTCCATGAAGATGCCACAAATAATTTTTATCGCATTCAGGATATCCTCCATATTCATTTTCAACCTAATTAAAGCAGTTTAAAAAAAATTAAGAAAGTAATATTTGTTGATTCTAAACTACTTTAAGTCATACAGAGAGTTGATTCAGATAAAATGAAACGACTTTGCAGTTCTGTTACGATGGTGTAATACCATGGTGCCACCATCGGTTGTGTTCGATGTGAGAGCTACGTTGTTGGACTATCGCTCGGCACCGTAATTTCCACTGAAGAAGGCTGAGTTTGAGGGACTCCATGGGAAGTTCGTTCCACACCTGCTGACACACTTTCCATAGCCCATCAACGGTTTTAGTCGGCGACTTCCGAGCTGTCGTTTCAGGAGACCAAAACCACAGAAATTCATCGGTGATGTGTCAGGAGATTTTACAGGCACATGAGAGAAGGGAATAACTCGTATGCCCGTCTCCTATTCCATCTTCCTGTAGTAAGCCACAGATGATGACTTGGCAGTGTTCAGTCACTCAGTTGTGTGACCGCGCGCTTTATGACGTCGCTCCAGCCCAAGATTGTCATGAATTATTCTGGAGACTGTTGCCTGTGAAATACAATACTGATTTCCAAAAAGGTTGGGACAGTGCAAAATATCTAGAAAAAACAAAAAGGGATGATGTAACAAAACTTTCTCGCGAATACAGAATAGCAGAAACGTTTATGAAATGACATAAATATAGTGTGTGCACCAAAACATTTTGTATCGTGGCCGGGACATTCATTTTGAATGGGACGGTTGCAACACGTTCCAAAATAGTAGGGACATACGTTGTAGAAACTTATTGTCGTTCAGGTAACTTATTCGGAACGATGGGTCGAGGCAAGCCAGTCAGCGAAGATCTTAGTGTTTGAATCGTTCGAGAATTCACAAACAACATTTCTCAGCATGCAATAGCCAGAAGATTTAACCTGTCGTCATCTACAATACATAATATTATCGAGCGCTACCGAGATAGTGGTGAGATCACAGTTCGGAAAGGCCAAGGTAGAAAACCTATTCTGAATGCTCGAGCTCTTCGGATCCTCCGACGTCACTGCGTCACGCATGGGAATGCTGCGATTATGGACGTAGCCACGTGGGCCCGCGATTTCTTCGGGAAGCCGTTATCGTCGAATACTGTACGCCGGTGCATCCACAAATGCAAACTTAAGTTATACTGTGCACGACGGAAGCCATACATCGACAAACGACAGCAACGCCGCCGTCTGATGTGGGCTCGAGCCCGTCGCAATCGGTCCCGAGCACGCTGGAAGAACATATTGTGGTCCGACGAATCGATTTTTACGATTGTTTGCGGAAATAATGGACGCCGTACACTCCGGACCAAAGACGAAAAGGATATTCCCGCGTGCTACAGGCGTTCGGTACAGAAACCACCGCCTGTCACGGTCTGGGGCTGTATTAGTGGCCATGGAATGGGAGACTTGCACATCTGCAATGGCACCGTCAATGCTGAAGCGTATATACAGATCCTGGAACCAGCTATGGTGCCATCTAAGAGGCGCCTGTTTGAACGACGTCAATGTATATTTCAATGAGACAACGCCAGACCGCATGCAGCGCGCATAACTTCTGCGTGGCTACGTCGGCAGCGCATTCGTATGTCGGATCGGCCCCCTTGCAGCCCGGATCTGTCGCCTATAGAAAACGTTTGGCGTATTATTAAACGAAAACTATGACAGCGACAACCCCGGACAGTTGAACAGCTGCAAACCTATATCCAAGAGGAATGGGACAGAATTCCGGTTACGGTGTTAGAAAGATTGGTGTCATCGATGCCCAGAAGATTACAGTGTGTCATCGAGAGGAGAGGTGACGCCGTGCTGTCCCATTTCGTTTGCATAATTCCACAATGCACGAAAGACTGAAGTTAGCGTCGGAAAGGCCAAACCTATACCCTTCCCAAAAAGCTGTGATTTTGGAAGCCATGTTTCAGCACGAAATGTCCCAAATAACAGCAACAAGTGTATACAAAGCTAATCCCCATGAAAATAGTGGACGAGTCATGCAAATCACATTCCGTCAAGGTCATACGCAGCGTTTAAAGTCGTCTCATTTTATCTGAATCAACCCTTCGTAGACTTATGTTTTCACCTGCACAGCTATGATAGGTCCTCCAGCTGAATATAAAAGGGGTTTCAATTTTGGCAACAGTACACTGAACCATCTATCCACGTACATCAAATAAGCTGAAAGTAAATGTCTGGCTCGTAATTACTATTCAAAAACATGTTAGATTGTTGATTTTTACAAAGACTTACATGGATCACTGGAACGCAAACGAATTGAAGGTTTCTCTTGTAACAACCAGAATGGCAATCCACCCTGGAAGTAATAAAGCTCTCATGCTTTAAAGTGAAGTGAGGAACACTAAAGAGAATTCTTCAACCAGGGACCATGACTTTTGCCTTGGACCATGACACCCCTCACAGATCATCAATTGGCCCAATGTCACATGATAATGACTTGCACATCATTTAAATAGCTTCCCACACCTTCAGACACAACTCTGCTTGGACATTGGCAAGAACGGGTCGTTCGGCAGAGCTCAGTGAGTTCCAATGTGGAACCATCGTTGGATGTCACCTATGCGGCAAGTCCGTGCGTGACATTTCCAGCCTTCTTCAGATACCTAAGTCAACAGTAGGCGATGTCATTATGAAATGGACCCGGGGATCGACAACAGTTCAACAACGAACCGGTAGACCCAAGAAACTAACGGACAGAGATCGTCGAGTGCTTCGTCGTGTCACCTGCAGCAACCTGAAGTCCTCGGCGGAAAAAATTGCCACAGAGTTTCGAAATGCCTCTGCAAACGATGCCAGTACCATGACGATTCGTCGGGAACTGCACACGATGGGATTCCATGGCCATGCTGCTGCCCACAAGCCCCACGTCAGCAGGGTCGACGCCAAGCGACATCTGGAGTGGTGCAAAGCCCACAGAAACTGGACAATGGACCGATGGAAACGTGTAATGTGGACAGATGAATCTCGCTACACACTCTGGCAATCCGACGAACGAGTTTGGGTTTGGCGCATACCTGGAGAACGCTTCTTATCTGAGTGCACAGAGCCCACAGTCAAGTTTTGAGGAGGAGGAGTCAAGGTTTGGGGCTCATTTTCACGGTACGGACTGGGCCAGCTCGTTTCTGTGCAAGAATCACGAACTCCGACCGTTATCTGAATGTTTTGGATAACTGTGCACTTCCAACGTTGTGGCAATTTTTCGGAAACGGGCCATTTCTCTACCTACACGACAATGCTCCGTGCCACAAAGCGAGGTGTATACAGCAGTGGTTTGCTGACTCGGGGGTCGAAGAAATGGGTTGGCCGGCACAAAGTCCTGACCTCAATCCTATAGAGAGCCTGTGGGATGAATTGGAAAGACGCTTGCATCGGCCAACTTCTGTACCTGAACTGATTCTCGCTCTTCGGGAGGAATGGAGGAACATTCCAGAAAGTACCTGCCAACATTTGGCGGAAAGTCTTCCCCGAAGGGTGGAAGCTGTGATTCGGGCAAAGGGATGTGCAACGCCCTATTGATTTCCATGAAATCGTGGCTAGAGCGCAAACGTGCATGTGTCCGCATATTTGTGATCATATAGTGTAGGCTCGTGCCTTGAAACATTTCAAATTCTCTTACCATATCTCTCTCAGCACATATGTATGGTCCAATTCTTACAATGACCAACAGACCGAGTTCATGAGCTAAGGAAATGAACTGAGTTACGTTACGATCGCCATCAAATGAATACGCTTCCGGCACAGGTTCGTGAAGGCTCCATTCTACGTAACTGTTTCCAAATTAAGAGAAATAAAATATTAAGTGAATTACTGAATCGGACATCAAAGATAATATTAAATAGTGACGTGAGTGTTAATTGTCTAAAGAAAGCGACACCAATGAGAAACATACGACGAGGCAGCATTGTCGGGAAGATGGAATACGGAGAATCGGATGCTGTCTCGTCATGTGCACCGGAGATGCTCTTTCTGCCCCCTGCATATAGTTTCTTCAAAGATTCCCGTGGGCCCGTCAAAACATCTTTTGCTTGGTGAGTGAGTGATGAGTTGTTTTGACGGGCCCCCGGGAATCTTTGAAGAAACTATATGTGGATTCTTCCATGCATCTGTGGATAATCGGTATTCTTAGACAGTGTATACATCTTTTATGCAATTTGGCGTTTCTGCCGTTTGGAAGAACTTATAAGGAGCGTTCAAAAAGAAATGAGCTGGAGGCCTAGGAACAGAAGTATTGGCCCTGGATGTTGAGGCACTTGTCCCACTGCAACACAATGGTTGTCTCGTAAAATTCCCAGAGCTGCGTTGTGAACCAGTTCTGCACGTGCTACTTGACGTTGTCGTCCGAGGTGAATCGGTCCTGGTTAAAGAGTCCATCAACCAGCTGGACGATGTCATCGTTAATGTGGTTTGGTGTTCCAGACCGTGCATCAACGGCTAATGACATCAGTCCTTCCCTGAACCGCTTGTGTCACGCCTCGACCCTTGCAAGGGACATGCAGTGTTCACCGTACGCTTCGATGAATGTCCATTCCCCCTACTCCTTCCGCTATCAGAAAATGAACAACATCTCTTTGCTCTTCTTTTGACGCCTCCATTTCACTTATTCACTGCTTATACAACGCGAATGACCGTTGGATGATTGATGCTGGCTTCCAGTTGGGCTATCTGTCAGTTCCAACTAACTTTCTAGGAGAGATTCTCGATCTGTGAGCCAGGTACCCGCCTCCCATTGGGCTTTCAACCTTGACAACTTGGTTGTCTTTAAGTCTCCTTGAGATAGCAAGGCTGTCCGAGTGTCTGTGATAGCCCAACTGGTAGAGGCGTTGGCCATGACAGCCGAGGTTCCTGCTTCAAACCCAGGTCGCAGAATTTTTCCTTCCATTTTTCGATAGAAAAATCTTTACCTGATGCTTGAGAGGCTTATCTCCAGTTTATAGTATTAATTACAGGGTGATTACAAAAGAACTTCACACTTTTAAAAATTTATTACAACCCTAGCGTCAATAAACTTCGGACACCAAGTAATTTGGCTAAAAACACAGTGAAAAGTGCATACAGAGGATTGAGGCTAATCAAAATAGATTTACGGAATAGATGGAACAACATCAACATCCATTTAGAATCGATTTAATGGGGCGTTGTCAACAGGTTTCAAAGAACTTCGTACACAAGGGGTCGCCAGCATATAGAACTTTCCTGAAGGCTGTAGAAACGCCCAGACTGCTTTGCATCAGGCTTTAAAAGCACGTCCACGCGACAGAGCACAGTATTCGTGTTGTTTTGAGCCATGGGACGTGGTAAGCCAATAGAAACGTGTATACAGCAGTTCCAGAATAACAAATCCCAGCGAGCTATTGCCCATGAATTATCAGTTCCACTCTCTCTCTACTCTTAATGGGATCATCAAGCGTTTCAGAGAAATAGGGAAAACAGAACCAGGGACTGCACCAGGCAAGCACCGATTATTGAATGTTAGGGACCTACGAGTATTTCGACGTTACATTGTGAAAAACAGGCATCCTCCCATAAGTGAAATGACTGTTTGGGCTCGAGAATATTTTCATATACCCATATCCGCCGTTTCATCAGAAGATGCAACTATTACTTATACGCTACAAAGAGTAAGCCATTTATGAGCACTGTAGCTAAGCGTCGCCAGGTAGCATGGGCCAGAACCCATCTAAAGTGGACCCTTGCTCAGTGGAATAGTGTTCTGTGGTCCGACGAGTCCACCTTTGCAGCGATGTATGGCAACAACGGTCGCAAGGTGCTAAGGACCAAGCACGAAAGTAATCATCCCGACTGTTACCAGAGGAAAGTTCAGAAGCCTGCATCGCTGATGGTGTGGGGCTGCACGAGTGCAGCCGGGACAGGATCGCTTCACTTTTGCGAGGGCACTATTAACTCTGCTGCCTATATAAACATTCTTCAACAGCATCTGCGTCCATCCCGCCAAAAGTTGTTCAATAGAAGACCAAGCATCTTTCAGCAGGACAACGTGAAGCCTCATGCTGCTCGGAACACCAAGACTTGGCTATAACAGCAGCGTTTCAGGGTGCTTGACTGGCCTGCCTGCAGCCCAGATCTGTCACCCATTGAAAATGTATGGCGCATTTTAAAGCGAAAAGCCAGACAGCGGAAGCCTCAAACACTGCAGCAGTTGCGGGCGTGTATTTCCGAAGAGTGGGACAAAATTCCATTAGAAACAACACAGAAATTAGTGTCCAGCATGCCTCGACGACTTCGGAGCGTCATTCGTCGGAAAGGTGACGCCACTCAGTGGTAATGTGCAATAAACGGTACGGTGTATGAAGTTCATTGCAATGTGTTGAAAACGGAACGTTATGTTAAAATGCTATATGAGAGTTGTACTAAAGCTCTGTGCACTCAATAAAGTAATTTTCATTAGTTTACAATTAGTTTCGTTGTACTTATCCAAAATTCTGTAGGTGTCCGAAGTTCATTGAAGCTAGGGTTGTACATCAAAGCTATTCAGAATATAGACACCACACATACAGATTCTTAAAGAAAAACTCTTGAAGTTTATTGTTACACGTGACTTTTGTGCTAAGATCAAGGAGTTGTGTGATGCGGAGGATAATTTCAAGGACCGCCTCATTTTTAGTGACGAGGTCACCTTCCATATGAATGGTAAGGTAAACAAACAGAACGTCCAAATATGGGGGACTGAAAACCCAAGAGAATTTGTGGCACACGTGCGTGATTCCCCAAAGATTAATGTCATCTGTGCAGTGTCCAAAACGAAAATCTACGGACTCTTTTTTATAGGGTAAGGTGAACAAACAAAACACCTTGTGATTTCTTTTTATGGGGGTGTGTAAAGGATAAGGTCTTCACCCTACTACCCCTTCCCCGTGACCTAGCCGAGCTGAAAGAACGCATCAAGGCAGGTTTCCATTTAGCGTCTGTTCGGCGTAGGTTAGGCGTCTGCGTCTCTTTTTGGAATTTTTGAAAAACGCATTCGTTTTCCAATTAGCGTCTGTTAAGCGTCTGCGTCGGTCCGGCGTCGGTCACGGGTCGTTTCAAGATCTGGCATGGCTAGATTTTTAGGCGTCTTTTTGATCTAGCCAATCAGGTGCGATCTACTTCGCTATGGATTCTGGGTAGTTATCTGCGCCCATTCAGATGGAGAATCACGGCTGCCGTAGCTGCTGTTCGCCGACACGGGTTCTCGCGACTTTTCCCTCGTGAATTTATTAATAAACAGGTTATAAAAATTTCGTGAATCATTTATTTATTAAGTAAAAATGATATAGTAATAAATTCAAAGCGTGAACTTGACCGGAGTGGTTGATATCTCCTTTTTCCATCATCTTGAGAGAGCGACAATTGTTTGCAGCGACTCGACCAATCAGATCAGACTAGATTCAGGATAACGGTTGAAAGTCGCTAAATGGAAAACGACCGCGCTCGCATGCTAATCAGGGCGCGTCTCACAGGCGACGATTGCAAAAAAGGATGACGAAGCAAAAATGACGCCGACGCTGAACCGACGCTAAATGGAAACCAGCCTTTACGGTAGCGATACGTAGGATTGATGGAGTTAATGCGGGTTTGGGACGAATTCGACTATCACATTGATGTATGCTGTGTCACGACAGGGGGGCATATTGAACATCTTTAACTGTGTCACAATAAACTTCAAGAGTTTTTCTTTAAGAATCCGTATGTGGTGTGTCTATCTTCTCAATAGCTTTGATGTAATAAATTTTTAAAAGTGTGAAGTTCTTTTGTAATCACCCTGTATTATTAATTTATTGTACGACTTGATTTGGTATGAAGTACCACCCCTCACAGTTTGTCCTAAGGCTGCGTGCGAGTCGAATAATTTCAAGAAAACTTTGATTTGAACCATTCGAACATGCTATGAAATCTACATTAAAACTATTCGAAATGAATTGATCTGTTTCTCGAGTCATTCGAGTCTTTATCGAATTCATTTGAACTAGCATTGAAGTTTGGCTACTGTAACGAATTGTGTGATTCATTCAATTAATTTGTATTCAACAGCTTTTGAATACCTTATTCAAAACCTTTTGAACATACCTTAGTTTTCTTCACTTTTCTCAACATACACTATATGATCAAGAATATCCAGACACCACTCACAGATCATCGATTGGCCCAATGTCACATGATAATGACTTGCACATCATTTAAATAGCTTCCCACACCTTCAGACACAACTCTGCTTGGACATTGGCAAGAATGGGTCGTTCGGCAGAGCTCAGTGAGTTCCAACGTGGAACCGTCGTTGGATGTCACCTATGCGGCAAGTCCGTGCGTGACATTTCCAGCCTTCTTCAGATACCCAAGTCAACAGTAGGCGATGTCATTATGAAATGGAAGACCGGGGATCGACAACAGTTCAACAACGAACCGGTAGACGCAAGAAACTAACGGACAGAGACCGTCGAGTGCTTCGTCGTGTCACCCGCAGCAACCGGAAGTCCTCGGCGGAAAAAATTGCCACAGAGTTTCGAAACGCCTCTGCAAACGATGCCAGTACCGTGACAATTCATCGGGAACTGCACACGATGGGATTCCATGGCCGTGCTGCTGCCCACAAGCCCCACATCAGCAGGGTCGATGCCAAGCGGCGTCTGGAGTGGTGCAAAGCTCACAGAAACTGGACAATGGACCGATGGAAACGTGTAATGTGGACAGATGAATCTCACTACACACTCTGGCAATCCGACGGACGAAGCGCATACCTGGAGAACGCTTCTTACCCGAGTGCACAGAGCCCACAGTCGAGTTCGGAGGAGGAGGAGTCACTGTGTGGGGCTCATTTTCACGGTACGGACTGGGCCAGCTCGTTCCTGTGCAAGGAATCATGAACTCCGACCGTTATCTGAATGTTTTGGACAA
>JAHWFO010105585.1:0-10484 GCA_023313115.1 Rhysida immarginata
TTCTTTTGACCTGAAGAATATGTCACTAAATTTATTGTACATAATTTCGAAACAACCTGTATAAATAGCCCCACGGTACTATGTAGAAATTAGTCTTGTTGAAAAATGGACGCGTAGCGTCCGAAATACGTATCCAGGTTAATAAATATGTTGTGGACGTGCGGTTTTTGACCAGTTTGTATTTTCCATTGATGTTGCTATCCACAGTTAAGGTAACCATTTTCTTGATTTCTTAGTGCCAATGCTATTTATGCTTTATCCTACCATACTCTCGAATACGCGGGTTCGATCCCGGCCGAGGACGACGAGGATTTTTCAGGGGTATATCCTGAAATTACGCACTTCCTTCGGAAGGGAAGTAAAGCCGTTGGTCCAGTGTAGTCGTTTGCCGGCTGCACGTTAAAGAACCCTTGCGAGGCAAAATTTGCGGCCCCTATAACGCCGTCCTGAAATGACCATAGCAGTTGAAAAGGACGTTAATACCAAACAAACCAAACCAAACCTACCATACTCTATGATCCTTGCAATTTTGACTTAATATTTTTAAACGTAAACACAAATATTAGCTCACAAATCCAGGATGATAATTTTATTACGCATTCCGCCATTAGATGGAATAGAAGAGTGCATCTGTTTTTTGTAAAGGGTGAAAGTGTTTTCAATCCGACATATGCGTGGTTAGTTGAGTAAAAGACCTGCCGCAAGAACTCTCTCAACTCTGTATCCCTACGGAAAATAGCATCCGTAGTTTTAGATTAGGTAAGGTTTACAGTGTCTTAAAGCTAAGTTTAGATTAGGTAAGGACACTTAATGTAAAGATATGTCACTTGTTATTTGTATCTTTTTTCCTATTAAACACATGATATTGAACACATAATGAATGCCGGGTTGCGTGATTATAAAATGATCACTATATAATGTAATATATTCCAATGACTAGGCTAACTTGTCCTCGGTTGCGATTATAATTACTGACACAAGCTCCCTGTTTCCTCCTCGGAAAGAAAATTAGGCTTTACAAATGCACAGAATAGTCAGTGAATGTATTGGGTTCTAAACTTAATTTTATAGATTTTTCGGTGATAATGAACTTTTAGTACGATAAAAGGGATAAATACCTGTTAATCAAAGTATTGGCCATCGCTATCTACAACCTTTTCTCATCTGTTCGGTAAAATACGGATTCCTCGGCAAAAGAATGACTCGTCTTGTGAGGCTATATATGACTCGATCCATTTTTGGATATCTTCAAAGGAACTGAAGTGTTGATCAGAAAGGTGATTCTGCATGGAACGAAATAAGTGATAATCAGAAAGAGCTAGATCTGGGGAATAAGGCGGGTGGGGTAGAACATCCATCCCAGCAGCTGTAGCGTTTCCTTCACCGTTCAAAAGACATAGGGTTGAGCATTGTCCTGCTGGAAAATCACCTTGTCGCGTCTTCTGGCGTGTTCCGGTCGCTTTGCTTTAAATTCACGATTCAGCTGCACGAGTTGTCGGTAACATTCCCCTGTAATACTCTGAATACTCTGACCAGGTCTGAGTACCTCCGAATAGATGACTCCCTTCTGATCCCACCAAATACAGAATGTCACTTTCGAACGAAGACATTCACACGTAGAAAGCGATGGAGCAAAATCCCCAAAAGCTCCGGAAAGCAAACGAAGACTTTCCGCTGCCGATTTCTTCAAATGGAAACAAAACGGTAACGCTTCCCGCACATTGCTTTTCGTTGGCACAAAACTCGACATCTTCAATGCCAAGTCCTAAACAAATTGGTTGTTTCCACTCCGCCCAACAGGCACACTGATTTTTCCATATGCGGTTGGCTTTCGTACGGATCGTCACCTTCCGGTGCTGCTTCCTCAATATGTTGTCAATCCTTTAAAATTAAGTTTAGGACCCAATAACATGACCACCTCTTTGATTTTAGTTCGTTCACTCACTTTAAATAAGAGCTTTTATCTGCGAGTCATGGATTTTACAATAACTTGGTACATGTCCTGTGGTAAGTAGAATAAAGATGGAAGAGAGCTGAAACTTTCACCTCCTACAAGGTACCTCAATGATGCCTCAACTTTGAGCCCAAATGCTCGATTGAATTAATGTCCGGGGAATTTCTGACTATCGTAATATTTAAACTCTTATTCATATTCTTGAGGAACTATTCCCTGATAATCTTAAGGGAATGGCATGGAGCACTGCCTTGGTAATAGTAGTCATCTTTAACAGTGGCCAAAAAGAGGGTATAATCCCAAAACATCTAAGGATTATTCGACACATTATACCAAAGCTTCTACAAAATCTCTGCGAGAATATGCATCTACATATGTCCCTCCTTACAAAACGTCTTACGCTGACTCTTGCATCATTTTTGGACCAGAATTCATTATCATTTAAATTCACCGGAATTTATTTTTGCTTTATTTTGAAAATTGCCTATGTTAATAAATTGCAGATAAATATTTACTTTCAGAGATAAAAAAAAATGAAATGGATTAAATTTCATTATTCTTTTTAATTTTATTAGTTTTTTTTTCTTTACACCTCAACGCACCTGTAGAAATTTATAAATACTTTATGATTTTCAAATTGCAATTCAGTATACTTTGTCTTTTATAACTTGCGAAAAAATCGGGTTTTAATTTTTTAATCCCTGATATAATATTAATGTCAACAGCAAAGATGAAAGCTAATAAACTGGAAGGTAATATTACACGAAGTCATAATAAAAAATTACTTAAGGATTTTAACAATCATAATGGATGACATAGGCCAGGAGATTTAAAAATATCGTAAAATAAAATGTAAAACTAAAACTTGCCTATCATACATTTCATTTGGTGTACGATCCATGGGTGGCGCTGTCGTTGATTCTTGAAAATTTTGAATAATTTATTGAATACTAAAGGTTTACTTAGAAAATTTTGATTTTCGAATGCTGCTGAATAATTTTTTCTACCTTGGGATTATTGTTACATGATTTAAACTGCCGTTGTTAAAGCTTCTGTTTTTTGACAATGCCTCTTTTGGCAAGTAAGACAATTAGCACGTTGGAAAGTGAACGAGACTGTGCTTTCAATTGAAAATTATCAACAATGACTGAAAGAAAGTTAAAATAAAAAAATTCTAAGGGTAAAAACTTGCTAACCTATCTGAAAATCAGTAAATGCTTAAATTTACGTACCCTAAAAAGCTATATAATACAATCACCCTAACCATCGCCTTCATCATTTGCAATGTTTTTCATAATGGGAATCTAAAATCAATCACCTTATTTTAAATTACAATGAAAAAAAAAAGTGACGGTTTCTCGATTATACTTTATGTCGTAGTAGCTACTTAATTACCATTAGACGAATAAGCTACGTCATGGCATAATCTATATACCTCGACAGATTACAATAAGGTTAGAGTAGTTATCTTTACACTGCAATCGGGGACACATGACAAAAACCGAAAAAATTCTCCGATGTATCTACTATCCTGCGATATTTGAAACCGTGAAGCGTCTGATGCCATAATTACTTTTTAGTTATGAGAAAACCTTATATTTTATCATTTACAATACATAATTTATTAATTAAGATAAACATCGGTTTCGCCTTTTGTACCCGGCTTCTTCAGGTTATGATACAGTAAAGAAGCTGCTATTTTTTTACACACTTTTATTGAACTTTACCTATTTGTTTGCTTGCGCGTAAATTTTGTAATCAATATTTTGCCTACTTCCTGACTACCTACAGCTCTGCAACTTTTCCCAATGGTATCTTATCGATGACAATGCATGTTTCAATCGTTAGTTTTATTAGTCGTTCATTTATTCGTAAGTTATTTAATATTTATTTTTAAAATATGTGTACAGTGCAATCATGACGTAATGACTGCCTGTATTGTTGTTTATTGTTATCGTTGTTAATTGTTGTTAATATGATCATCAATGCTAGGAAAGTTGTTGATTGTGACGTCTTTGTGGAGAGGATTGTTTATGATGAGCCAGCGTAATGTATTGTAAACGCTTTTCCGAGATACAAACGTAGCCGACTGGGCCAACACAACACCACCTCTACTCAAAGCCTGAGCGCGAAAATTTCATACATTGTTATATCAAAGTGCAGTGATCATCAGTGATACACAATCTTCACCCCCCCTCCCCGGCTGCTGCGACCATTATACAGCAGTCGTCAATCCAGGTCCATCTAGGGACCCAACTCGTCGGCCTCTGGCCATACTGGCCCTGGATGAACGCATTGGATCCTAATAATATAAATAATAAATAATAATAATAACAACATTAGAGAAAAATAGCCATTTCGAAGACGAAAGGAAGGCACCTTAAAATTAACACAGTTCAAAATATAGAATGAGTAACCTCTTTCAATTTAAATTCAAATACACGTGCTTCGGAGGACACGTTAATCCGTCGGTCCCGGATGCTACTAAGACCTTGTTGCCTTCGTAAAAAGCTGACAGAAGCTCAAAAATGCATCTCCCAACCCGTCTGGTCAGCGTGGGAGATTAGACCAACTGCTCTCTGTGAGAGAGGCCTACGTCCTGCAGTGGAGTCTCTCAGTCAGGCTGAATATTTATCCTTTATTTTATACTGTAGAATTTCTTTACATATTTAAGATCTTCTGAACTCGACGTATAAAACTTATTTTGAAATTTCTGAAAAAGAGAAGAGTTCTTCCGACTCAGTTTTAAAATATATAAAGGCCATAAGAATAAAACGTCCTTCGAAACGTAAGAGAGTTTGTAAATGAGTCGGGCATATAACTATAGTCTACCACATCATGCAGTTTTGAAAATGTTTCTGTTACTAAGACTATGAGTAAGGCAACAAAGGTCACCTAGAAAAGCAAAGTAATTCTGAGTAACTTCCAGGATATGCTATTTAAAGGAAAGCCTAGAATCAGCACACCCAAATCACAGATAGTAGAAACCCACATGGCTATAAAAGAGAATTTACTAGGTTTATTCGGAACGCTAATGTGATTCTGAAAGCACTAATACTGTAGATTCAAACCGTTTAGTTCAATGGGTTTACTTAGAGCCTTTACAACTAATAGATAGTTGACAGTTACATTTTTGTCCATACTATATAGTTTCGGATAAAGAGTATTTATAAGTATATTTTAATAATTTTTATTACCGGTATTACCGAAATACATTTCTAATTAGAAAACCGGTATTACCGGTAACGTACAGTGACTACACCGAAACTAATTGTGACGTCTTTGTGGAAAGGATTGTTTATGATTAGTCAGCGTAATGTATTGTAAACGCTTTCCCGAATACATAGATGACTGGGCAGACTTCAAGGTATTTTTGGTTTAATACGAATTATCGTAGTTATCATATAAACATGTTTGTTGTTTTTTTTAATAAAGACTAAAAAGAATAAAATAAAAAAAATTAAAAAAAACTTTTAAAGCACACACTTTACCTTAAAAATTGCAGTAAAAAGTAAAAAATATAATTTAAAAAAAAGGTAAAAGTGTGGTGAATTGTTTTTATTTTTGTTATTTTATTTCTATAGTTTATGAAGTAACTATGTTTGATCCTTTAAAATCAAAATTTTAGAAATATAGAAATCTATAAAGCATTCTACTTGTTACTAAATACCAGATATTTTCCAAATTCTATCATCCATTTCGGTAATATGTACTTTTATATATGCGTATCATTGACTGTATCTCCCTATAATTCTTGTATCAACTTTCTCTGCAGTTCTGATATTTAACAGGTGCAAACGACGTTTTTCTAATCAGAACGTTAAAAAAAGTACGTAGTTTGCGCTGGTTATACACTACCCTATCAAAAGTCATGGGACAACCCTGATTTGCATAAAAAAGACATTCCTTTGCAATTTCATTGTTGGCATTCTTCCCAGCACTACATAACAGAGAGTATGCTATTATGAGATGATGCTTGCGTGAATGCTGTAAGAATGTTTCAAAGAAAAGAGCTTTCAGACTTCCAAAGAGGTACAATTGTTGGGTGTCATCTTAGTTGAATGGAGTGATGAGTCCCGCTACACCATCTGGCAATCGGATGGACGGGTTTGGGTATGGCGAACGTTATCTGAAGTTCGGCGGAGGGTCGGTGATAGTGTGGGAGTGCTTTTCTTGGTATGGGTTGGGTGCAATCGTTTCTGTGCATGCTCCACTGGCAGCACTTTGGCAATGACCCTTTTCTGTTTCAGCACGATAACGCACCTTCCCATAAAGCAAGGGCTGTAGGCACATGGTTTGATGAAAAGGGGGTTCGAGAACTTGACTGGCCTGCCCAGAGCCTCGCCCCGATCTGAACCCCATCGAACATCTGAACACCATCGAAATCCGTGACCGAACTGTCCACGACACTTATGGCAGAATGGAGAAAATTACCTGTCGAAACGTATCAAATATTTGTGGGCAGGATGCCCCACAGAGTAGAAGCTGTGATAACAGCAAAAGGTGGACCAACAAGATACTAAAATATGTATATTTTTGAGTGTTTCTATTAAAGTGATGGTGTCCCATGACTTTTGATAGGGTAGTGTATATCAGAGAGGTAGGAGTGGGGAGACAATGTTTAGTTCATGCGAATTAGGTTTTTCTATTTTATTTTTTTTTCCGATTTATAAAAATTAGTATTGTATTTAAATGTTTTTCCAAATTCTTATTTCTTTCAGCATGTTCTTAAGACGTTAGTGGTTAAATACAGTATAATTGCTTTAGAACTACCTCAATTGAAATTTGGAGTGTTCTCCCCTTGACTGTTCTCCCACTTACAAAGTGTGGTCAAAAATGCTTGTGCCTATGTGTTATGCAAACAAAGGCTCTCGATTCGCATTCATCCACTTCACAATCTTCATTGTAAAGATTAACATTCTCAGTAAAAAACTTCATAAATGCACTATCCAATAACTGGATTGGTTTCTCACTATTCTCTCTGCCGTTGTCGTCAACAATAAAATCCACTGAACTAATCATGTACTGAATACTGTATCGTGCAAAGTAACTTTATACGAAAAATACTGAATTTCTTTTAAGTTCAGGTAAAGTACCAGCTCCACTGGCACGATTTATCTGAAAATTTATATCTAAACAGTTTTATGCAATTATAAAGGGCCGTACAATATTTCCATTATTTATATCCATTTAAATTGCTACTTTATATAAAAATATAAGTAGATATACAGGGTGTTCATAAAATGAGGGATAATAAATACATAGTGTGATTCCATACATCAATCTAAGCAAAAAGTTCCTTATCGAAAATGTCTAAAACTCAAAATTTAGAATGGCGTCATTTATGAACTTTATGCACCAACACTTCACATAATGAACTGCGCTATGCCAATGAAATTTTCAGCTTTATTAGAAAATAGTATTCTAGAATTATTCCCTAGAGGAATGTTGTCATCGTGGACATCTCGCTGTGGGACGCTGTAAGCGTGCGTGAACTTAGCTGATAACATCGGTCGACATTGTCATCCGTGCTTGAGGGGGGGGGGGGGGTTCTAGAAATTTGGCGTCGACTATTATGGTCATTTTGCGCCTTTTACACAAGTTATATCTGTACGCAGCCCGGGACAAACACAAACATCCATGCCCACGGCGGGATTCGAACCCACGGCCAGCCGGACTCGAGAACTAGAAAGCCTACGCCCTAGCCCTCTCAGCCACCTGGCCGGCCCATCCGTGCTTGATATGAGATTTTACGCTTGTAATTAGCGATGACCACAGCCTCGTCAATTAATCTAAATTTTTAATAGACTTATTAGAAAATAAAAAGCATTTAAATTATTTTTATTTTTTTCTCATTAAGAATGAAATAATAATTAGCTTCTTATTCTCAACATTTTAAACAACAAGAACAGGAAGTAATTGTAATATACAATTTTAATTCGCTGTGTTACTTCATACTGAAAACTCCAAATATGCAGAACACATTTTATTAAGCAAACATAAAACCAGGAATTACGAAGAAACATGCAAACTAGTCTACAAAATTAATGATAAGAGAGAAATAATAATCATCGAAAATTTTATTATTTTTATGCTAAATAAATTTTATCCACAAGAGATTTTGAATAATGCCGAATTATTAGATAGTAATTTATTATTCAACCAAATACTGAAGGAGGAGAAAATAAAAGAACTATTAAGCAAAAACAAAAGAATACAAGAACTTTGTAATTAAACATATATTTATAAGATAATACTATATTTTATATTAATAAAACTACAATGTATAAATAAGATAAATACTAATAATACTATAACTAAATAATGACAACAATATAACCAAAAAACAATGAATAGAAGAAGCTATAAGACATTTAAACCATTATATTGTAAAATGGACGTTATAAAATTATAACTGTATACACTATACAATACAATGTGCGTAAAATAATAAACCTTACAGTAAAGCATTAGAGGAAATAAATCTAGTGTCAACATAAATAAAATTTTACTTTTTAATTCCTAATTTTGCAGCAGTATTGTCGACTAAAAAGTAACATCTCAATGAAGAATTTGAAGAAAACAGGTATAACCTTAAAACTTCCTTTTGAGTAGATTCGAGATTTCATTTTGCATTATTTTTCGAGAGTGTCATGTCCATGAAAAATGTAAAGAAAATAGCTATGAAGTAGTTATAGTAAAACATACGTCTACTACCAAATAACTATTTTACCCCATTAAACTACCATGTTAACAACAGGCACCGAATAGGAAACGAAAAAGCATTTCATTCAAACATTAATGTAAACAATAATGTTTAGTTTAGTCTATGTAGCTGAAACTTGAATTTTGCAATTTTCTGTACAAGGGGTTAAATTTTTAATTTGAATAAGCAAATATTAAAGAACGAAAAGATTTGGCAAGATTTCATGCGAATAGCGTAAAGAAAAAGAGCATTCAGAATTAGAATAGTTCGTTTCAAAAATGCAACAGATCTTGAAGTTTCCACTGGTGATTCTTTAATTTTATAGAATAAAAAAAATCGTTACAAATCAATTTTTTACATCTCTTAAGTGTCGTCTTCTCGTTTTCCATCTTCCACTTGACTACGAATGGCTCGAATCATCAGTCCGAAAAACTTGCTACATGGTTTATTTAATTTCAACGAATTCCGTTAAAATTCTCTCCCTTACTTTCGTCTTTAAGATTTTATTAAATTTCTACCTTTCTGCGTTTGTTATCTCCTCGCCAAGAAATTCTATCCAATGCCCAACTTCTGATAAAAATTCCTTGTCTTCGTCGAATCTCGTTTTCATCACTTGGGAGTTTAGCTTATTTTTATATTAATGATCTCTAATAACCAAAAGAACTGGAATTTTGCTTGAACTAACATGATTTTAATTTTGATTTTTGTAAGTAATTTTGTAAAAATGTTCAGTTTTCTGAAAGTATTAATTGAATTTTAATATTTTAGTGAAATATTAAATGAAGCTAATTAAACGAAATTCATATAACAAAACACTTTTGTGCAAAACTCTAAAAATAACTGGCTTTTAAAATGCACAGCAAAATACTTAGATTGATTGCTTTATTTGTAAATAATTTTACTTCGTCTTGAAAACTCCACTGTTTCCAACATGGCTGGTGAAATTTCAGCAAATGCGAATGTTATACATTGTTTCAATTGTTTATTACCCTAGACTATCCCCTGGAAAAACTAGCCCTTCATAAACACCTATACAATAAGGTCTAAGAGGATCAAATCTGACGACCGGAGGCCCAAAAGTTTGGCAAACCGCGACCAATCCAACTGTCGGGAAGAACGTGATTCAGATAGTCGCAAACAATCGTCACAAAATGGAATTTGCCTCATCCTATTTGAGGCCCATAATTCCATCAGAGTAGCTCTTGCTCCAAAAATTTTTCTAAAATATTGATGTATATGTTTCCAGGAAATGTTTGTTCTGCCGACATGAAAGGTTCTGAGGCGCTTGTCCTCGTTATTCCAAACTTTGAATTGTTATCATTCTTTCACATTACTTGTAAAGAAAATGCTTTATTGCTAAATTATAGGGTGTCTCATCTAAAGTGACCCAATAGCCCACTTCTAAAATACAACTGACAGAGTACTTTCAATGGAAGAATTATTGTGCTTTTATGTGAGGGGTTTTTATACAGGGTGTTTCAAAATTATGTACAGTCAACCAAAGGAAATAATCCACACGAGTTTAATACTTAATATTACATTTCATGCTAAAGTGTTGTTTTAATAGCTTTTTTAATTATAATTATTTAAATTTAATAATCTTAATAATGTTAACTCTAAATGTAATATTAAATTATTAAAAATAAATTAATATTGAAACGGTAAATCTTAGAGTAAAATTCAAGTGTGGATTATTTCCCTTTGATGACTGTACAATAAATTTAGTGACATATTCTTCAGGTCAAAAGAAGACGAAAATGTTCTATAGCACTTTGTGTGGAAACGATTTATTTACGCGATACAGCCAACTAAACCCGTGGCTCC
>JAHWFO010105587.1:0-10476 GCA_023313115.1 Rhysida immarginata
ATTGTTAAATAATAGCAATATCTGGAAGCTACTTTTATCAACTCCAGTTAAAGATCAATTTCTTGAAACTTTTTAATTTATCGTTATTCTATTTCTCAAAGGCTCTTTAGAAATCTTCTTTTATTATTTTACAAATTAGTTATCATCTCATGCACTGTATACAAAAATTTCAAACATATTAAACTGATAAATTATTCACTTTTTCTCCTTTTTAAATGAAAGTTAAGTAGAATAAGATTTAACATATCTACAATTTAACGTATCTACAAATCAATGTATTTGGTGACCTTTGTGATATAAAAAGAATGAGAAAAGGATGTGCACCATTACCCGTTCTTCTCGGTGACTCCGTCGTTGCTCGTTGCTCGCTGCGGTGAGTGGCAGGGGGTGGCGTGATTTCTTCTCTCGTCGGGCTCCGCGAAAGTTTTTAACTAACATTGGGCTTAAGTCATGACAATACGTATAATAATATTCATGTTTTATTGATCTTTTCAGTCGGGATAATAAACTGTTTCTAGCTTAAGGGTAGTTTTTGTGAAAGTGTTTCACTCTATAACAATATGCGACTTTTTCATGGTTCGTCTCATCCTCCTCCATTCTTCCAGACAAACTCACAATGTCAGGTTCTCCGTAGATCTCGCCATTCACTCTCTCTCTGTCGATCTCGTCATTAACTGCTTCTCCGTAGATCTCACAATCAACTCTCTCTCTGTCGATCTCACAATCAACTGCCCAATAAATAGTCTCTCTAAAAATTGTAAAGAGACGCCGCTCACTGACGGTAAAAACAATCATCGCTGATTGGTCAAAAACTTAATAGGTACTCAGGAATTGAAAGACACGGCACAGAGCTCGCTATCGAGGAGGAGGGGGGGTTTCAAGGTGAAAAGACGATCTCTACTCGACTCGACAGAGCTAACTGTAAATTAACGCTGCTGTCAAACAACTCTGAAAATAAAATACCTCAACTTCACGAGTGTATTGTTTAATAATTCCAACGGTTTCAATTATAAACCGTTTTATAACAAAAGTTATAAAATCATCCCAACTGTTATTAATCTTCATCAAGAATTATGATTGTTCTTTAAAAGTTAGAACAAAACAAACAAAGGGGGCGGGTCACCACATGGCTCCCGGAAATTCAAAATTTGTCCATCCACTGATGACAAATTTTCAACAAACGTAAATAAAATAAACTCCTCATCTTCTGAGCCATACCTAGTCCGAAGTTGCTACTGAGGTCTTCCGGCAGTCTTCCACGATGGGGTATGAATACACATACCTCAACTCACCTGTCTACATCACAAAGATCTCTTCTCCTCCTGCACACAGCTAATAAACTTTTATTGAAACATCAATGATAAAGAAAAATCGATAAAAAAATTTACAGTCATAATTCTGGTAAGTCATAATAAATTGTTACAAAGGGAAAATTTTAATTTCTTTTTACAGAAATTCTCCGAAAAGTCAGGGCAATGCGCCTTTATTGATTACATAACTCTTCAAAAGAATTATTTGAAAATAGTCACTATTAGGTCATTAAAAGTTCATGAATATTCAAATTGAAAACGCGAAAAATCACATGAAAGTTCATAATAAAGTTCATCATAGTTGACTTACATATCTTAATAGTTCATTTCCACATGGTCTCGCACGTTATTGATGCACTGAACTCCAAATTGTAGGCTTGCAACATTAAAAGTTCGTAATTAACGTTACTCACAGTTCTAAATTTGTCATTATTCCGTTGTAGTAGTTGATGATAATCTCTTGAGAAATTATTTAGTTTTTCTGTGTTCATCTTTATCCATTCGAAAAAGAAATGAAGAAATTATCGTTAGTACTAAGTTTTCATCCATCTCGCTCGCATGGTTAATTGTATTGAAATCGATCCACTTGATAATGAAAATCACGGTGAAGAGGAGGGGGTGATTCCTCATCTCCGATGGCTGAAATCGGTTCGATGTCGTCACGGCGTCTCTCCGCTACGCTTCACTCATTTCCTCGTGTCAAGAAATAGAAAGAAAAATCGAGAAAAGAGGAAGACACCTTCTTCGCTCGCTCTCGTAAAAGTCAATTACGTCATCAAAGTTCATTGTTCAAGTAATAATGCATTATGCTTCACTCATTCCATACCACATTATTTTTTATTTTTGGTCACAAAACATCAACTTGTAAAATGACTTAATGAATAAAACTATTCAAACTTAATAACCATTATACCAATAACAGTGCATAAAATACACAACTACATTCTTTCTTATCGATTCAATGTCAATAAACGACGCAAAAGCTTTAATTATTTTCATTTCTCTCTAATCAATAATTATTATTTAAATATAAACACCTGTTTATTTTAAATTCATTCGTTCAACCACTCTCAATCAAAAGTAATGATCCACTATTAATGTAAAATCGTACAATTATTTGAGACAAATTTTATTATTTTCCCCTTTTTGTCAATTGGATCTCCTTGAAAATATTTCTTATCTCTATTTATATCACACACAGAAAGGAGAAGGAAAACCTTCTCCCCATTTCACATAATGATCTTAACCCCTTGAGGGTGTTTGACCTCTTTTCACGGGTGGTGATAAGGATTCAGTTTGACATTCCTTATCTATCTATCAGTCTCTAAGAAAGAACCCTCTTCAATTGAGTTCATATCAGTTGAAGTTATGACGTTGTCAAATTCCAATCGCGCTCTTTTATGGATACTAAAATTCATAATTCACGAGAATTATTATGTGCTACATCAACTGGATTACATTCAACAATTTCCTGCATTCTTTGTATCAAGAAATCCACTCTTTTATTCAAAAGAAAAACGCATGGTGACTGACAAAAGCAACATCACCGCGTCCATCAAGTTTCTTCAAAAATATTCCGGTAAGACAAATTCCTATTTCAGAATATCATTTCTTATTTCATGTCTTGATTCAATACTCTTATTAATTACTGATTAATTAAAATCATAAAATTCTAATTAATGGCTATGTTAAGAGATTCAATCAAATGTTTTCTATAATTCGGGGGGGGGGGGGGTTCCCAAATATTTTTTTTTTTGTAAATAAATCATTTAGATTTCTTAAAAGTTACAAAGCAGGTCGCATTAAGATTAATGAAATATTGAATAAGGTATTCAACTCCTGTGCATTAACTAAAATTAGTTAATAAGTAGCTTTATTATAAAATCCTGCTAAATTCAAACGTGGCTCAACCATTAATGATGTTTATCAATTAAAAATTGAGATCGCAGTTTCTTAACAATAAGATCACGTGACTGATCCTTATTACAGTTCAATAATACTTAACGTTTATTCCTACGATACGTAACTTATTTAATTATCGTTACTGTATAATATTGATACGCCATAGGATAATTAATATATTTCTTTCTATTTATCATCAGTAATACTAGAATATTAACACTATTCCATCTTGATATATTGATTTTATTTATAAGTACTGCCTATACTCCTTAGATTAGGTTAAGTTTGTAATTAATTCTAATGATAATTGTCTATTAGAATCTTTTCATAGTAAGAATATCTGTTAGAATCAAGGGAATGGGTGATCCCTGTCTTTTCTTTCTATCTATTATTTCCTACTCTGCTTTCAATACTGAGCTTCTCGTAGCGTGTTTGCTTACGGGCGGATGTCGAACGTAATTCAAATCTTCTTTGATCATCGCTTTCACTCCGCTTCAACTTGAAACCTGTTGATTAAATTGCTACACGACTAAGTGTTCGCTAAAGAGACAAATAATCCTTTAAACATAATATTAACCTTTATAATTAATATTAGAAAAGGAGTCGCTATTTCCTGTCCCATCTGTCATACAGATTTATTTATGAGTGTAACTTTTTCACTCCAAGATTCTTTTACTTCAAGAGATTTTCTTTCCAACTGACATGGTCAAGAAAGAATTCTTGCGTGGAAAAGAGAATCATATTCACCTGATTTCTCCACCGACGCCATTTTATCCTTAGAAAAAGGAAGCGGGGACCTCAGGTCTCCTGACACTGAGAGTCACCGTAAACAATGATGAAGCTGGCAAAAATAAATAAATTGCCGAACGCAAAATAATGAATCTCGGAAAAAGTTAGCGAGATTGACACGATTGCATATCCCTAAAAATATTAAATTACAAGTTATAAAGCCAATTAATATACGCCAATACTTAGATGATTATTTAAAAGAATAATAAAACCCACTCTTGTCTGAACCAACCTCTCAAACTGAGGGACGGGAATGCAAATCTCCCCAGAAATTCCGGTCAACTCCAGAACAAGGAGGGAGGATAGGGGATAGTTAGCAAAACACCCACGATCCCACTACCCTAATCCATACAATAAACAATAACTTTTACTCCGTGAGTTAGAACTCAAGCTTCCTTGTCTTGTTAAATTCAAGATTTTTTCTACACAAGTGTTGCGTCATCCTCATAACCATAATATGAGTTCATGTTTGGAACGATCGCCGGTCGTTTGTTTATTTTTGCATACTCTGGATGCATAATAGATAAGTCCTGAGGGGTAGACCGCATTAAGGTTTCCTTGACTACTGGACTTTCAGATTTACTATGATAATCATAAGGAGGGGGGTTTCTCTGTCGCACATTCTGTGAAATAGACACAGATGGCTTGTACACCAAATGAGCAGGCATCACCGGTGGGGGAGGGGCATTTTTTCTCCGCTCCTCGCTCTGCTCCTTATTCTTCTGTATTAAAGCTGCCATAGTCTCATTTATTTCTCCTATTTGTTTTTCCATTTTGTATTTTATTTCTTTCTCCTGTACTCCCACTTGTCTTATTTCTTTCATTTCTCCAACTACTGACTTTAATATTTGTTCTATTTTTCCCATCTTTGTGTTTATTTCTTCCCCTCGCCGACTTTCTAGGGTTATCTCCCTATTGAAGGTTTTAATTGCGTCCCCTGGTTCATGATTTTCCATTACATCGATCATGTTTACATTCCTTGCGTTTTGTGCTCGCCTAACGACTAAGGAATCTCGGGGGAACTTCTAACCCTTTCTTCTTCGGCTACAGGGCCTAAGCTCCTTAAATTGTACCCATGTGGAGGACGAACAGGTTCCTCTTGTCTCATTGGTTCCACGGGGTGTGGAGGTACAATATTACCTCTAGGTATCTGCAGGTTCCTCTGCCAATACCTGCCAATACATATAATTGTCATTAGGAAGGTGAGAATCTTCTGTTTCTGGTCTATGTTCAGACTCAGGATTTTGAGAAGATTGATTCTCTGTTTGTCTTTGCATTCCATATGCTGGTTTAAGTCTATTAGCATGAACTAACTGTTTATCATGTCCATTGACCTCTTGTATAATGAAATTCACTGGAGACAACTGTCTCATTATTTCGTATGGTCCTTTAAAATTGTCAGCTAACTTTTTCGTTAAGCCTCTTTTGACTAAAGGTGAATGTAAATAAACATAATCACCGACTTTAAAGGTATAAGGTCGCTGCTTAGGGTCATGATAACTTTTTCACTTTTGCTGCTGCTCCTCGAGAGTTTTACTCGCTATCTCGTAGGCATCTTGCAGTCTAAGTTCAGCTTCATGAGCATAATTGTCGTCTAAATCATAGATTACACGCCTGGGGGTCGTTAATATTTCTAACGGTAGAGTTGGCTCTCTTCCGTAGAATAAAAAGAAAGGTGTTTCTTTCACTGCACTATGGGGAGTCGAGTTATAAGCGAAGCTAATGTACGGCAAAGAAATGTCCCAGTTACATTGCTGCTTATTAACATAATGCTTCTACATTGCTACCATTGTTTTGTTGTAGCGTTCTACAGCTCCGTTCGACGCCGGATGATAAGCTGTAGTGAATAAATTCTTTATCCCCAATAATTTGCATAATTCCTTCATTAATGCTGAAGTGAAATTCGCTCCACGATCCGTGAGTAATGGTGTTGGGATCGAATAACGAGCAAACACCGTCTCTACTAACGCTCTCGCCACCGTCTCAGCTTTCTGATCAGGGAGTGCAATAGTCTCCGAATATCGACTAAAATGGTCGACTAATACAAGAATATATTTATTTCCTTTATCAGTTATTGGAAACGGACCTACGAGGTCAGCACCGACTCGGTAAAACGGTTGTTCCGCACTAGGAAATTTTTGAAAAGGCTGCTCCTTCCTTTTCAGAGGAGGTGTTTTCTTCTGACAACTTTCACAATTACGACAATATTCCTGAATATCTTTATTTATCCCCTTCCAATAAAATTGTTTATTTACTTTCTTTCTCATTCTTTTCGCTTTAATATGTCCACTCATTGGAATATCGTGATACAATCTCATAACATATTTCTTATATTTTTCCGGTACTACTATTCTTTCCCATTTCTCTCTCCTAGATGCACTTTCTTTTAAATTATATAACATGTCGTCATCATCTAGAAAATAACCTTCAGAGTCCATTGAACCATAGGACTTTAATCGTTCAATAATAGGGCTTAAAATTGAATCTCGTTTTTGCTCTTCTGCAATTAATTCACGAGAAATGACGGGTTCATACTCCGTGACTGCACCAATGGCTACACGACTGAGACAATCAGTATTGCCATGTATTCGTCCTGGCTTATGTATTATTTCAAAATCAAATTCTTGGAGTGTCATCCCCCATCTAGATAGCCTCGACCCGGGCGTTTTTATATTAAACAACCACTTCACTGGTCGATGATCTGTGACTATCTTAAAATGTCTATCGACCAAATATACTCTAAATTGTTTCACGGCATAAATAACTGCCAAGCACTCTTTTTCAGTTGTGCTATAGTTTATTTCGCTCTTTTTTAAGAGACGACTCGCATACGCGATAGGAAATTCTTCTCCGTCTATCTTTTGTGATAGAATTCCTCCGAGCGCCAAGTCACTTGCATCTGTTGATACAATAAATTCTTTACAGAAGTCTGGGCTCCTCAAAAGTGGTGCTGTAATAAGAGCATCTTTTAAAGCTTGAAATGCAGCTTCTGTTTCTTCTGTCCATTCAAATGGAACTTCTTTTTTCGTCAGATTCGAAAGAGGTTTAGCTATATGACTAAACGAATCTATATGACGTCGATAATATCCAGCTAATCCTAAGAAGGATTGTACTTCTTTAACTGTAGTTGGCTTAGGAAATTCTTTTACTGCGTGTATTTTGTCAGGGTCTGGCGCAATACCGCTCTCAGAGACGATATGGCCCAAAAACTTGACTTCTGACTTCACAAACTGACACTTCTTTGGCTTCATTTTAATATTTGCCTCCTTTATGCGTTCAGATAGGAACTCAACGTCCTTTAAATGCTGTAAATAATCAGCTGAATAAAGCAAAAAATCGTCTAAATAGACAAGTGCGAACTTTCCTTTTATCTGTCTAATAATATGCTCTGCAGTCCTTTCCCAAACACTTGGTGAATTAGCCAATCCCATAGGTAATCGTTTAAATTCATATTTACCTCCGGGGACTACAAATCCAGTCTTATATCCGTCCTCTATTCCTAGCTGAAAATATCCCTGATTTGCATCCAAAACGCTAAATATATTAGCTTTACCTAGCACTGAAAGCGTCTCCGATATCAACGGTAAAGGGAAAATGTCAAGGCGTGTCACCTTGTTTAATTTCCTATAATCAACGACAAACCTAAAGGTTCCATCCTTTTTCTTAACCAAAAGAGCGGGTGCTGCCCATGGAGACGTTGATTCTTTAATTACATCATTTTTCAGTACATTGTCAATAATCTGATCCATTATCTCTCGCTGTGCGTACGGAATACGGTACGGTGCTTGTGCAGTAGGTCTCGCATCTCCAGTATCTATACTGTGATGGAAAGCATGTGCATACCCCAAATCAAATTCACTCTGTGCAAAACAGATTCTGAATTTCCATAATAACTCCTCAAGTTGCACTCTTTCTTTCCTTTCCATATGATCTAGTTTAAAGAGATTTAAATACTCTTCTCTGTTTAATGGCTCTTGTGTTTTCTCATCCCTTATCTCGATAATATGATTCATAACATAAGGGGGTTGTTCTGCTTCTTGTAAGCTTCCTACTCTCTTCCCTTTATCTAGAGTTAATTCTTCTTGGGAGCAATTTATGATTCGAATAGATACAGTATGTTTATTTGTCACCTCTACCAATACATTGGCAGTCTTTAATCCTGGTATTCTTAAATCATAGGCTTCAATTACACCTTGTCTCCCATTTAATCCTTTTCCTTTTACTACTCCTTCGCTTACAATCTCAGACAATGGAGGAATAATAACTCTCTTCTTCAAGTGCACTGGCACCATTTCCATATAGTCTCTCTCAACCTTCTTCCTACAGGTTAAAAAATTATTGCTTAATTCCTCCTCATCATCTACAAAATATATTTTATTATCTCCATCTCTAATAGCTTGCTCCTCAAAATCAATAGCAAGTTTTCTAGACACAAACGTATCTTGACCCAAAATTCCTTCACATTTAAGTGGCCATTGCTTCTCCCAAGCATAACATTCAATCATATAATCTCGATCACCTAACTTCATAGCTACCTCATACGCTCCCTTAGTAGAAAATCCATATCTCATGATTCCCATGAGTTCTAGTTTAGGTTTTTCTATAGCTTTAACTACATGTCCCTTCTCTTTTAATTTATCGATCATTATTTCTGACAATAAGGTAACTTTACCTCCCGTATCAATGAGCATTTTTGTTTTAAAAGTTTCTATTAGTGCCTCTACCATAATGCAAGTAACATTCTCCGATAAACGTTTTTTGATTTTTTTTCCTATGTTCTCTATTACATTTTCCCGTTTCGATCTCACTGAGCCAAGGAGGGTCCTACCTCGTTTTCTGTTGCTGTTTGTAAACTCACATTTCCCTTTTATTATTTTAGATTTTCTTTTATTCTTTTCTTTCTGCTTATTCCCTCCATATTGTCTGTTCTTAGGCCGCTTTACGAAATGCTCCCTCATTGCCTTTGTCACCGCTTCTTCTATTTTTCTTTCATATCTATTTGTCACTCTGTTTACTATTTCTTTCTCCAAATCCACTTTTTCCTCTATCATTCCTATCATAGCAGACTCTTGTTTATTATGGATACATTCTATCCTTTCCGCTAGTCCCACTGCCTGTTCCCACGTTTCCACCTTTGCATACATCATATCATTCCTGATATGTGGCAGTATACCTTCTTCAAAACGCTGTTTTATTCTCTGCATTAGAATTAACTGTCTCATTTCCTTCCTAGCCTCCACCAAATCCTCATCTTCCCCTTCTAGCTTCTCCACAGGAGGTACTAATCTTCTCCCTAACGCCACTAATCTAGTCGCATATGCTTGAATCTCCTCTCCTTCCTTTTGCTTACAGCCTCTAAATTCCTCTTCTCTTTCTTCTAATGTCTTGCTACCAAATCTATCCATTAGGTTATTCTTAAATTGTACATAATTTTCATGATCATTAAATCTGCCGCTTTCTCTAACATACATACGTGCATCTCCTCTTAATCTTAATCTAGCCATATTCACCGTGGTTTTTTTCTCCCCACCCTCCTGCGAGGGCGACTTCCTCTACACAATGAAAAAATTCCTCAACATCCCCCTTCCCATTACATAAGGGTATTTCTTGGTATAGGGGCAAATATTCTTGATTTATTTGAACTTCCATTTCTCAGTTTGGCAAATAAACTTTCTACTACTAAAAAGCTAAAAGTTTTTTAATTAATTTAAAAATTTTTTTTCTTAGGTTTCTTCATGCCGAGATAGGAAATCGAAGCCACCTGCTTGAATTTCCAAAGGGGGGAGCAACACCTCTCCTCTCATATCACCTTCTCTCTTTACATCTCCCTTTCGCCTCGATTGGCCATGAATATGATAAATAAAATCCCCAAAACTTATAGTAAAACTTAATATTACTAATCTTAACTTCTAAGTAAGCGAGATCCAAAAGACTTCTTTAAATATCATAAAATGTCGCAATAAACACTTCACCCAAAGCAAAATTGTAAGGATCATTTCTTTTCTCGACCACACCATTTCCCACCGTTTCTCCAAACACTTTTCAAAATCTCCATATTTATTGACAAGAATGAATCCTGTCGCCACTGCGCCAAATGTACGGGTCCCAACCCTAATTAATGCAGTCGTCTGCGCCATTAAAAAGAACACCAGTTTTAATCAGAGTCTGGTCCGTCCTTCCGTTTGTAAAGTAAACGGGTAGCCGAGGTTCGTTTTGGTCCGACCCGGTCGTGAAAGTGCACCGGGGTTTTATAGTAAAATGAAAATGAATGCCTGGAGAAATTCTGGGAGCAAGAGATATAAGTACAAACACACACATTTATTCTATGATAAAAACATAATACATAGTTAATAAAATTGTAAGATTTTCAAAAGTAAATTATTAAATGGGTTGTCAAGTTATTACACACTATTTATATTAAATTCTTCATTGTTAAATAATAGCAATATCTGGAAGCTACTTTTATCAACTCCAG
>JAHWFO010105651.1:0-13674 GCA_023313115.1 Rhysida immarginata
AATATTTTATTTTATTTTTAGTAATTTTAGGAGGACAAACGAGTAATTAGTCAAAATAGTAAATTAACTGTTGTAGATTATATTATAAAAACAAATTAATTGTTTCAAATTTTTGAAATTTGAAATTTATTCATCCAATAAACAAAGAGCCTAGATATGTATACAAAAAAATTTCACTTTTGTGAATTCATTATTTCTTTTATTAAGATAATTTCAAAACTCCTTTGGCATACTTTAATTTTTTGTTTGCATATTGTTTGGTTAACGTTTTTAAATACTGTTCTAATCTCTTTTTTACATTTTTAACTATCATATTTGCAAATACAATTCAGCAGGAAAATGAGAACAATATAGTGATTACCGAGAAATAATTGGATGGATTTCTTGCAAAAGTTTTTCTGCGATCAACTGTCAACCGAGAAGTAAAACACCCTTTAAATCATGATTTATGGGGTTGTTTTAATAGTCAAAGTGTTGGTAAAAGGAATTTTTTTGGGAGCGGCCGGTTCCATACAGAAGTTTATAATACAGAAATGATGGAATTCTTTGTTACTCAATTATTGAGAAGATCTGTTCATCTGAAGATGTTATTTTCAAACAGGATAAAGTATCAGCTTATACGTCCAAAAGAAATCGGAAAAGAGAAATAATTGTCCTGAAATGGCCAAGAAATTTGCCTGCCATGAATCTAATCGAAAATCTATGGGCAATCATGATAAATAGAATACAGAAACCGTTGACAAAGAACAAAAAAAGTTCTCACTGAATGCATCCAAAGTGTTAGACATACGTATATTACACAGGAACTTTGCCCCGACATTATCAATATCGCCCAAAAGAATTGGGACTATTGTTACGGCAAAAGATGATTCTACAATATGGTAAAATCAATTATGTATATAAAAAAAAGATAAGGTATTTCCGATTTACCATTGCGTGAAATTAGTTTTATTTGCGCTGATGCATTTTATAACAACAATATCTTCAACGCAGTGATTAAATTTAATTATTATTTTACTGATTTTTTTATTAATTTGTGCTTATAATTATTTCACTTTATTTATTTATTTAGCCAAATTTATTTAATTAATTAATTATTAACTTTATTTTATTTTGTGTTATTTATTGTATATGTTTATCATTTATTAATCTATTCTTATTATATTTTATATTTTAATTAAATTTTAGCTATTTTTTATTTATTTAATTTATTTTCATCAAATTCCATCATAAATATTTTATTTTATTTACTCATTTATATTTATAACTTTGTCATTAAATCGCCAAAATGCAGAAAACATTAGTAAGCAGTCTTCATAGCGCCGCCATCTCAGTTTGACAAAAAAAGCTATGAGTTTCACCCCCCTGCTCCTAACTGACCTAGAAATAACGTTCGCAGGTTGTTGCGTCACTTCCGCCTTCGTCTTCCTCCTACGTCGCCCTCTTTTCCTCTTGCTCCTTTGATAACCCTTGCCGATCGCATCAATAGATGGCGCCACTAATAACTGGGTTATCTCTTCTTCAGCCCCGCGATCAGGATCCGCTGTCAGCTCGCGTGACATTGAGTAAAGGGTTGTTGTGTAAATTTGTGCGTACCATCAACACTTAATATAGTTCATTCATAACGTAAATAAATTGCTATATTTTCTTGTTTATTGGATTATTGCTTTCGTTTTTCACTGCAGAGAGACTTTACGGGCACCCTAGTCAACTGGATATTTTGTTGCGATTAGATACAAGACAGACCTTTTTATGTCAATATGATAACGATAATAAATTTATTACTTGAAAAAATTTTTTTAAACTCATAATTTCATTGCGTAGTATCAAAGATCAATGCCAACCATGTTGATTGTATTCGATCATCGGCGAAAAGCAGCCAGTTGCGCTTCATGCAACAACCAATCATCATTGCCGACCGCGTAGCAATTCAGAGTGTCGAGCAGATGTTATCTATATAACATCCTGTGTCAATGCTGATACTCGGGGAAGAGGTTTTTCAATTACTACCGCAGGACATGTCATTATAAGAAATGCTCAATTTAACCACTTGGAGTAAATCCGTACGGAATGTCAGAGTTAAATTATGTTGTTCAATTTAGACATGCCCTAAGTGGCCGTTTATTAGGAACACGCATGACTATGCAAAACCGTTGGCATAGCAATTACTACGTATCAGTTGGTCACGTCAAAGTTGATACCGATGCAAAGCGAGAACACACATGTCAACTGCAAGTGGTTTGACCGTCGTCTTGGTGAAAACAAAAGATCTTAACGACTTCGAGCGCGGGATGATAGTTGGTGCCCGGCTTGGTCGACTGAGTATTTCCGAAACCGCATGTCTTCTAGGCTTTTCCCGAACAACTGTTTCAAGGGTTTACTAGGACTGGTTAAACAACCAAAAAACAACCAGCCAGAGCCAAGCCTGTAGTCACTAACGACTCGTCGATCCAAGGAGTGAGCGTAGGATGGGAATGACTGTTCGTGCGAATAGAAACGTCACGACTCGTTAACTAACCGTGGAATACAACACTGGACCGCAGAATAACATCGCTGAAATCAGTACACGCCGTACATTGGCAAGGATGGGCTACAACAGCCGACGCTTACTCCGGGTACTTTTGATCTCCATCCTAAACCGCAAAAAATATCTCCAATTTGCCCGTGATTACCAACACTGGATCGTCGACGACTGGAAGAAGGTCTGCTGGTCGGATTAATCCCGTTTCCTGTTGCCCCATGCAGATGGCCGACGCAGAATTTGGAGACAACAGCACGAAGCGATGGATTCCTCCTGTCTGGTTTTCAATGTTTAGGCTAGTGGAGGCTCTGTAATGGTCTAGGGAATGTTTTCTTGACATGCTCTTGGTCGCTGATGCCTGTAGAACCACGCCGTAATGGTCAGGGCTACCTGAACACTGTTTCCGACAACGTTCATCCCTTCATGGCTATTGTGTTTCCCCCATCGTAAGGATACTTCCAACTGGACAATGCTTTGTGTCACAAGGCTCCTATCGTCATGGAATGGTTCCAGGAGCACGATAATGAAATCAACATACCTCTCTGGCCACCACAGGCTCCGGTTTTGAACTCAATCGAACATCAATGGGGTGAGCTGAAACGGGTTATTCGCGGCATGGATCCACCATCATCTAATAAGCCTCAACTGGGAGCAACTGTTTCATCCCCATGGACAAACATCACGGAACAAATGCTTCCAGCGGATAATTGAATCCATGCTACGGCGAATTCGTGCTGTTATAGCTGGTAGATGTGGCTCAACACAGTATTAGAGAGCGTTCTTAATAAACTGGCCACTCAGTGTAAATTAATGCAACTCAGTCTGTATTTTATAAATTGTATGTAATTTGAATAGAAACATTAAAAAATATTGAGAATAATCAAAATATCATTATCAAAACAACCTTAACTTTCTTCCCCATGACGGGGTACCCGGGTGCCATATTCGTGTTTAACATAAAAATTATCTATCATACATTCGTATTTTCCCCGTGGTATTTTTGACATCTTTAAGTTGGTAATCCTATGCTGTTTTATGAATAAAATAATTTGAATGAAAAAAAGTTTGTGTAATTTCAAAAAAAAATTTGAAAGTCTTTTACACTTTACGTCCATGATAAGGGCATCCGGGTACCCCTACAACTATTACCCAAGAAAACGATATAAAAAAGAATGATCACACTTTAAATGAATTTTTATTACAAAAGCAATTCTAAGATAATTACAATATCAATCAGTAAAAACATCAGTTCAAAAGCTTACACATTTGCAGAACGAGCATAACATTTTGTGATTGGTTTGGTATCATCATCACAAACTGGGCGAAGACAATTGGAACAAGATTTTCTTGTTTTTCTACGTTTTTTGCTGGATTTGCAAATATAACAACTTCCAGTTACTATAAGGCGACCTGAGGAATCTATGCGTTGTTCTTCATCACCTGCAGAAAAACAACTTGCAATAGGCCCTCCCAGCATGAATTCTATTCCTGATTTCGTGTTGAAGTGCTGACAAGCTCGTGGGTTTCTGGACCGAGTTTCAATCGCTGGCATTGCCTGTTGTTTACCTAAATCTTTCAAAAACGCACGCCGGCTGTTATTTTTCTTTGATTCTAATGGATTGTTTTCCATGTAAATGATATAAGCCGCTAGACAAGCTAAATCAATCATATTGTAAAGCATTGCAACAGGCCACCTTCTAGTCTTCCTCTTGGAAGTGTAGTGCGATACTATTTTATTCATATTGTCAACACCACCTTTACCCCGGTTGTAATATAGAATGTTTTCGGGCCTTTTCTTTGGTCCACTTACATCTTTTGTGTAATGCATGGTTGACAACAATATGACTAACTTGTTAGCTTTTGGCACATACGACACCATTGTAATTTTGTCATTGCTAAATCCAAAAAGAGAAGACAATGGTTCTCTCGATTTGTTGGCGAGCATTTGTGGTGGTATGTAAGGCTTATTTTTTTCAATGTCCCAACCATTGACAAACCCCATGAAAGTAGGAATCGTGCCAGAGGAAGCGTTGTAAAAAAACTATCCATCACAACATTCCGACCAGTTTTCTTGAATTGGCAGAACAGGTCTTTTACTACTCTTTCGCCCTGATTTTTTTCAAGACCTTCAGCTGATTTCCCGGTGTATATTTGCCCAGTGAGTGGATAAGAATTTGCAGCATCACACACCCACCATATTTTGATACCGTATTGTGCCGGTTTTGACTGCATGTACTGGGTAAATCTTGTTCTACTCCTAAAGGGAAATAGCTGTTCATCGAACAGTAAGGCATTCGGAAGGCACATAATGAGCTCTGAGATTCATATTCATCAAGAGCCATATCTCTGACATTGCTGCTGCTTTGTCATTTTTCAACCTATCTTGCCGTGTTGTAACAGTATCAAAACGAAGAAACCTAGTTATTTCCCAAAAACTATTCACTGACATGGATGCACGATATAATGGATTAGCATCACTCTTCCACAGTTCTTTGATGTCTTCTGAGCAAGAATGGTGAGCCCCTGCTGTAATGAAAATCCTAAGATAACTATCGAATTCTTCGTCTTTCAACTCCTTCCAAACTTTGGGAGGGCTGCTTGGATTTTCTGCATTCCACTGAGAATATACAGATTTGGCTTTCCTGTTTGTTTCCCTGATTTTGATATTACTCATAATGTTATCAAAAATGCACTTTAAGGTTTCAAGAACTGAAAGGGATTGAGTTTTTTTTTACAGGTTCTGATTTTTTGCGTAAAATGTTTTGCTGTGGTATTTGAGTACTGTCAGGACTTGTCAGATTCCATGCAGTTCCATCCTTGCCATTCAGCATCTGCTGATCGGGAACAGTTTCTTCATTCTCGACTTCACTGGAACTTTCAGAACAGTCATCTATTTCTATTTGGGCAGTATGATGAGCATTGACGTCTTCTATATCAGATTCTTCATCTTGAAGAGCTTGATTGTGTTTTGGTGGAACGCTGAGATCATCAGGAATGTTGGAGCAATACAACTCATTATCACTTTCTGAATCATAAATGAAATTATCCAGATATGATTGTTGTTGCTCAACTCTCATTCTACAACAAGATGAATTAGGCATTATAGTAAGTGCATATTACTCAAAACTCATTGAATTCAAAAGTGTAGGCATATTAGTAAGTGCATCATCTTACCGACTGAATTCATCCAATGAGAATGCTTGATCGCGTTTTGCCATTTTTATGTTGGTCTTGTGCTAGTATAAAACTAGCAAGTTCAAGTATGGAAAGCGTCCAGTGAATACCAGAAAATAAAACTAACACGAAAATTAAAACTGAAAGTTTTCAGAAAAAATAAAACTGAAAGTTTTTAATAAAAGAGAACTGAAAATTTTTACTAAAATAAAAAAAATTATGATATTTGCTATTGATTTCATATTGATATCAATAACAACACGTGTAGATAAGTTATAAAAAATAATGTATGTTCATAATTCCCATGTAAATCAGTAATGAAAGACTTGGGTACACGGGTACCTCGTCATTGATTTACTTAAAATTTCTCACCCATGGAGAAGAAGGTTAAAAAGCTTATAGGTTATATAAAGGTAAAGCATTATGAATATGTAAATGTATTAAATAGCATGATATTGTATAAGCATGTTTGAGTGAGTTGTGCAAGAGCAAGTGTAAGAATAAGCATGCGTTTGTGAAAAGGTGGATCGTGTATAAGATGGTGAGGGTAGGGGAGAACGGGGTAATGACCATTATTTAAGAGCAAATCACAATAAAATCAACAGAGTATGCCCCAAATACCCAATTTTTATTTTCAGATTAGGCATATATTATTGGTACCGTAAAAAAGTTCTTAAGAAGCTAACTCTATGCAGTGCAACAATGAATACCTAAATTCACATGGTGGGAATACCTAAATTTTCTTAGTTCATTTTTATGGTACTGTTGTAACTTTCAATGCTAAATATGGCATGTAATATATCAAACAACTCGTAACAACGTGTTATGAGTGAATATAATGAGTAAATAATGATAGTGGGAATTGGTTTAGTACCACGTGTTCTAATGGTTCCAAATGGTTTGGTACCTGGATGCTTGGGTTAATTTTTCGTTGGTGGCCTGTTGCTCATATGTCGTTATTTTGTTTTGCTTTTATTCGCCTGTCCCGTTTGCACGGTGAAAGGGGGGAGGAGAACTCGTTATAGTATGCTTAATTTTGCTATGATTGCCGGTTGCGTATATTCGCTTTGTTTAAGTGGTCCTATTGTTTTTTTTTGTAAAGTTTTATAATAAAAAGAATAGCATTACTATGTAGCGAGTATGTTCCATTTTATTTCTGTTTTATTAGTAATAATTGTTAGTGTTTGGAGGTGTTTTGATGGCAACCGTCGCGTTGTTTGTTATCGGCTGTATTGTTGGGGCTGCCATTGTTTTCTCGGGGAAATTTATTTTCCGAGAAGATGATGACAACTTCCCAACTCATTGTGGCGTTATTTTTTGTTTGCGTGGCTTCTTCTTCTGAGAGAGAGAGAGATCATGTTCGGTTCTGAGCGAACTGAGAAGCAGGTCGGAGATGTTTTGATGTGAGTTGAGCGGCCACATTGGAAAAGGAACATCGGCAGGGAGTGAGCCGTGAAACAGCGCCGGGAGTTTATAGTTCCCCGTGTTTAATGAGCTCTACCATCACAAATCTCACTCGCAGTGAATTTAAAAATTGTTTATTTTTCCCAATGTATGCAAAATGTTTACATTGTTTGGCTCATCGTCGTGGATGGTGGATGAACGTAGTCACTACGGGCTCTGACCTAATCAGTGGATAAAAGCACCGAATAGACAAGCGCATCTTCCCAGGTCAAACTGCTAATTGGTGAGTGCCTTCTTTTGTTGTTTTTCCTTATGAGGTAATGGAACGGTTCAATGTTCAACAATCAGAGTAAGTTCGTCGAGCAACTTTATGCTAAATACGGTATAACTTGGTCACCAGTTTGACATTGACCGTAGAATGCTATCACGGGTGCCTCAAGTTTAAGTGATGAACTTCACTGTTATTTTAACGTTCCCTGGAGAATTTTTGTCTTGAGAAGTGTTATTTTGTTAACGAAAACTAGTAGTAACATAAGTTGGTAATTAAACTGGCCCCAAATAGTGAGCACAGTTGAAAATAGTCTGAAGGATGAAGCATCGCTAACATCGCTGTTTGGTTGGCAAATTTTGCTCGTACAGGTGTGTCTATGTTACGTGAGGTTGCGCATTGGCAAAAGTAGGTTTATATAGCACTGCCTGCGAACGATAAATTCAGGGAGGATCAGCCATTAAGTCGTGTGGTCGGGCGAGACCCCGAGGGTTTTGTGGTTCCCCCTCGTTGCGGAAAAGGAGGCACACAACTTTGCGCAATACGTCCAGTTATAAGAATATTAGACATCTTGCTCCGGCCACAGGGCAGAGAGGTCTGGGCATAGCACGTTGTTTTGATGCCAAAGTTCATCCAAACAGTGGCGAATTCACTCTGTTGGAGTAAGCTCCCCTGTTCTGGATTGTAGGCTTACCCTTAGATCCTATATTGAATATGTGTCTTGAATTTAATGTATTGTAGTAATAGATAATAAACAAAGACAAATGTGGATAATTGTAATGTAAAACTTAAAACTAAGAAAAAACTCTTTCATCACAACCATAATAGATTGAAAATATACAACCTGTTACTGGAAGTATTTTTCGGAAGCAATTGCTTCCATCATTCAGCAGCCCAGGAGCACCTCAAGGAAACTGAGAACTGCCTGTGTCTAATCGACAATCGAACAGTGAAGTGAAGGAAAGACACGAGTCGTCCAGGAGCAAAGTTCACTTTGCACGCTCGCCCAAAGAGTAAACCAGAGGAGATACACTGAACTGGGAGAGAAGCCTGATGAACCTCTTCATTCCTCCTAGGATGAAGTCCCCAGAAGGGACGAGAGTCAGATTGTAGACTGACGAATAGAGAACCCAAAAATCAGCAGGATCTAAAAGATCCAGTCGTTGGGGAAGACTTCCTTGTTAACATCATCAAAGCAGACATCCAGAATATGGCGGGGGTCTTCGAAACCTGAGGGGACCCTTAACAACGCGTGAATGGTCCGGAATACCAGAAACCAGAGTATTTTCGTGGTTTTCTATCTTGGGTAGCATGTTCTTCTTAAGTGTCTGGACAAAGCTGCCTATGTGGGACATCCCCAAATCGTCATAGATAGAGTGGTTGTTGGCAATTCTTCTGTCAAGTTGGGCAATGGATCGGAGAGCAACATTTTGGAAGGTCTGGAGATCCTTCCATTTAGATTTGCAAATAGAAGCCCAAGCAGGCATTCCATGGAGTAAAATAGTCCACGAATCACAACCTTGTATATCAAGAGGTTGTTATCCACACAAAGAGCTCTGTTTCGCCCCAGAAGTTGCAATCAAACTGAATTTCGCTTTTTTTGCTTTGTTGAGCGCGTATTGGACTTGGTCGTTCCAGTTTAGTTTGGAGGCGGTCATGACACCAAGATATTTATAGCTTTTTACCCACTCAAGTTTCTTGCCAAATAAGGAGAGGGGCTTTGGAAGGTTTTTGCGTTGCGAGTAATAAACACGAATTTGCACTTTTTTGACGTTCGGCTTTAATCGCGACTTAGTCAACCAGCTCTCGCAATGATTTTTGAGTCGAGTAATAACATGGGCTGGGTTTCGTGCCCTAGTCATGATAGACCCCTCGTCATGATAGACAGAGCCTTGGGGTACACCAGCATTAATATCGCAAGGTTCAGACAAGGGGTCCCTAACCTTAACACACGAAAGTCTTCTTTGACAGGAAGGACCGAATCGTCCAAGTCATATCATCCATCAAACTGGAGATACTCAATACTACTTGGAGAGAGACTGCTACCGCCTTGATATCTTGCAGGCCACAAAAGGAGCTTATATCGCTATAGACTGATCCGTGGCGATATGACTATAAGTGGAATAAAAATTTTAATAGTTTCTGCTTTCCATGTTGTAAACCAAATAGAGATAACTTTTATGGATATAAGGCGAAAAGTAAGGTTACATCTTGTAAGCGGCCAAGTATTATTTAAGTAGGTAAGTGGGCAGGGCTGTCAGTAACTTTCCAGTTACCTCTCGCGGCTGTTCCTCATTGCTACGTGAAGACATAGTTCAAGTAACACGTGTAAACAATGGCTGTGCTGAATGAGCTCAGTCATACTTTTTCCAAGCACAAGGTAAGCACCCAGTGAATATTTACAAGAACCTTTCCCTTTTATGGAAACATTATGAGTCGACAACATATAAAGAAGGGATGGGGGCATTCAAGAAGGGATCTATGTTCACGATGAACACAGGTGTTCTATGATAAAATTCTGCACTTGTTTCTTAACCTCAAGAAACATGTTGCCTGACAATACTTCCATGACGATGAAGAGATCAAGCACGAGGTTGAAATGTTGTTTCAGCAAAATGCTCCAGAATTCTATCATTATTAAGTAGCGGAAGAATAGAGCTACTTATTGTTTTCACAATGTCCGTCTGTCTGTCCGTCCGTCCGTCCCCTTCTTAATTTCCTCATTTTTTGACGTAGAAGGTTGAAATTCAGCATGTAGCTTACTATGGGCATGGACACCTCCACTATTTAATTTGGTTTTGATTGGCCTAATGGAAGCGGAGTTTCGGGGGCGGAAATTAGAAGGGACCAAAAGGTCTACGCGTATTTATGCATATAAAGAAGTAAAATTCAGTACGCAGATTCCGCTAAGCAAGATCAACATAACTGTAAAGTTTGGGCAAAATTGTCCCAATAGTGTCGGAGTTGTGGGGGTTGCAATCACTTGGTCTTAATAAATTTATGACAACATATAATATGTGATATATCATTCGATCGAAAATGATGAGAGAGGAAAGTTCTTATCATTAAATAGGGTTCTTTTATATTTTCTAAATACAAGATTCGAGAAAATCAATTTTTGATTTAAAAAATGGGGGGTTAAAAAGTGCTCATGAAGGAATAAAAAAAATAGATGATTGGTTTTGTTAGAAATTTTTGCCAACAACAAATAAGTCAAATAAGTCAACTTCGAGTCGAGTGCGGTACACTGAGGCGCGAAAAGCAGCAGCAAAGACAGTATCAACAGCTAAAGCCAAGGCCTGGGAGAAATTGGAGGCAGACTATGGTTCGGCAAACAAGACATTCTGGTAAACCGTGCGCCGCCTCCGTGGAAAGAAGTCTCTTTCACACAAACTATTAGGAGTTCAGATGGGAGGCTTCTGAAAACGGAGGAGAGCGTGTTGCATAGGTGGAAGGAATACTTTGCATCTCTTCTTAATCCGGTGACAGCAACAACTGAGGAACAACTGAGGAACATGAGGTGCACTTTGGAGCGGAGAATAGTCACAGTAGTATCACTGAAGCAGAAGTCAGATGGGCAATTAAGTCCCTGAAGACTGGCAAAGCTGCAGGTGATGTTGAAATCCGGTCCGAGATGTTAAAAACCTTAAATCAGCATGGTATCCTGTGGCTGACTCGAGAGTGTCAGGTTGCTTGGATATCTGGACAGGCCCCTAGGCTGTGACAGACAGGGATTGTGATCCCTATCTTCAAAAAGGGAGATCAGTAAGATTGCAACAACACTCAAGGCATCTCTTTGCTCAGCATTCTTGGGAAAGCGTACGCTAAGTGTCTGGTGAAGAGAAGTCGGGAAATAGTCGACTCCAAACTGTTGGCGGAGCAGTGTGGTTTCCGACCTGCTCTAAGGCAAATCTTTGAGAAATCATGGGAGTATGCAAAAGAGGTCTATGCTTGCTTTGTGGACTTCGAAAAAGCATATGACAGAGTTCCTCGGGAGAAGCTCTGGCAAGTGTTGCAAGAGTATGGACTGAATGGGCAATTACTGGTTGCTATCATGTCTCCGTACGAAAGCTCTGAGATATGTGTCTGGATATGTGTCTGGGTATTGGAATCCGCCAAGGGTGCATACTTTTGCCCTTCGTTTTCAATATCTTTATGGACTGGATAGACAGGGGCAGCCGAGGCGATGAGCGTGTTTGTGTGGGCGACTGCCTGGTGGAGAGGTTGCTCTTTACTGACGATCTTGTCCTCCTTAGGTCTTCTCGCACGAAGAACCTTCAGCACATGCACTAGACCTCTTTGAAGCCAAATGTGAAGAAGCTGGGATGAAGATCAGTGTGGCTAAAACTGAGGTTCTGGTCCTTTCCAGACAGCCTGCTCAGTGCGTTCTCCATGTTAGGGGAGCCTCATTTAGACAGGTAGAGAAATTCAAGTATTTAGGGAATGCATTCAGGACGGCAGGAGAAAGAATTGGATGTTCACCGGGATAACTGCCACCTAGGACAATCGCCACCTAGGATAATTGCCACCTAGGACAATTGCCACCGAGGATATTTGCCACCTAGGACAATTGCCACCCAAAATGCTCCAGACAAGAGCTCTAATTTAATTAGAATGTTTTACTTTAAATTTTGAACGAAGTTTTAAACTGAAAACTTGAAATTTCAAATTACGATGCAAAATATAAAAATTAAAATTTTTTCACGTAGAGGGTAATAGAGAGATTTAGTGACGAAAATGTTGAGGTAAATATAAATAAAAAAATATTAATAAAGAAAATAAAATCTTCGAGGGGGAGAGCGGTGACAAAATGTGCTTATTTTACTAAGGTCATATTTTAATATTTAGGTTATGACATATTTGTTAAAAGTCATAACCCTGGCTATTATCTCTCAAATTTTCGTTCACTCATTACGGGATACCCTGTATATGTTTCATTTTAAACTTTTAATAACTTTTATATAAATATAAAAAAGGTGGATAGCTACTGAAGAAGCTAGAATTGAATAATCTATCCCCGTGATTAAATGTGCCCCGTACATGATTTAATTACAAAATTTAACGAATTGTACTATCCAATGAACCCCAATTTACCACATGATTTAACCAATGAACTGTTATCATTGTATGAAGCTTTAACATAAAATCTGAGTGAATAGAAGGGGGAATTTTATGCTATAATTTTATGTAATTGAAAACGAGGAGTGGAGTTTAATGAAGAATTCAGCACAAAATAAGCACATTTTGCAACTGCCCCCCCCCCCCCCGAAGATTTTATTTTCTTTATTAATATTTTCTTTATTTATACTTACCGCAACATTTTCGTCACTAATTCTTTCTATTTCCCTCTACGTGAAAAAATTTTATTTTTCATATTTTGCATTGTAATCTGAAATTTTAAGTTTTCAGTTTAAAACTTCGTTCAAAATTAAAAGTAAAACAATCTAATTAAATTAGAGCTCTTGTCTGGAGCATTTTGGGTGGCAGTTGTCCTAGGTGGCAATTATCCGGGTGGCAGTTATCCGGGTGGCAGTTGTCTGGGGGGCAGTTGTCCGGGTGGCAGTTGTCTGGGTGGCAGTTGTCCTAGAACCGATAGTAACTAGGGGGCTATGGCTGTGGAATGTCCACCAAGCCACTCTCGACGACGAGGATCAAACAAATAATTTTTGCGGGAGTTGGCGTTCTATCAGATGGTATAGGCCATGCAATCAGATTGAATTGAAAGTCCTACACCCTCATGTTTGTTATTGTTTACCTTTTACTTAATAAAAATTTAATTTCCTGTATGTGATCAGTTTGTTGTATTTCTTTTAAAGTTATTAATCTCATAGTATTTATGTTCAGGGTGACTAACCAGGAAAAGTTCAGTGACTGCAAAAGTCCCATCCATATACCATATGAAGAGAGCGTCCTAGATATTCCAATGCCTGGTCTGTTGGGGCTTTTGGGTGGATCCCTCCTAGAGCAGCTAGCGGCATTAAGTACGGAATTGAATAACAAATATCTAAACCTGGTTGACTCAAGAAATTGTAACTGCCCGTATAGTTAAAATAATCTTGCACAATCTTGAACATGCTATCAAGGAAATAATAACGCTCTCCCATTACATCAGATTCTAATTCGCCCATGATAGTGGTTAACCCTGAACCCTTGCAGGACAATGCTTAATAGTGCAGAGTCTCTCTCAATGGACAGAATTGGAAACAAGCGTAAATTAAATGACTGTATCCCTGTTTTAAACAAGAAATGTAAAAAAAAAACAACATGCATGTTAATAATATTACTAGTGAAGTGGCCATCTGTGACG
>JAHWFO010105657.1:0-16334 GCA_023313115.1 Rhysida immarginata
CGTTGTTACAAAATGCGTCAGCGAAAATAAAATTAATTTCACGTATTGCTAAATCGGAAATATCTTATCTTTTTTTATATACATAATTGATTTTACCACTTTGTAGACTCACATTCTGCCCTAATAACAGTCCCAATTCTTTTGGGCGATGATATTAGTAAGGTCAGGGCAAAATTCCTGTGTAATATATTTCTAACACTTTGGATGCATTCAGTGAGATCTTTTTTGTCCTTTGTCAACGGTTTCTGAAGTCTATTTATCATGATTGCCCATAGATTTTCGATTAGATTCATGGCAGGCAAATTTTCTGGACATTCCAGGACACTTATTTCTCTTTTCCGATTTTTTGGATGTATAAGCTGGTACACTATTTTATTTGAAAATAGCATCTTCAGATGAACAGATCTTCTCAATAACTGAGTGACAAAGAAATCCATCATTTCTGTATAAACTTCTGTATGGAACCAACTGTTCACAAAAAAAAAAATTCACCAACACTTTGACTATTAAAACAACCGCATAAATCATGTGGTTTTAAAAGGTGTTTTACTTCTCGGTTGACAGTTGAAGACATAGAATATCTTTTCTCTCTCAATATACGATTTCCTTTGTTGAAAAGAAGACAAAACATGGGCTTATCACTGAAGATGATCAGTGAGCACATCTCGGGGGTCTAATTCTCAAATTTTTTAGCCCAGTGAAGACGTTTTTTTTTTCTCAGAAGTTCTGAGTGAGTATTAGAATGAAACAAAATCTTGAATATGCATTGCATTTAAATACCTGCGCGAAATCTGTTTATTTAGGAATGCTGATAATATCGCACGAATTGTAGATATCAGTGCATCTGTCAGTTTCAGTGATCATAGTGATAGATATATACAGTTCCATAATTTAATGAAATCTCTTTTTGTTGATGATTTGGGATTCTTTAAAATATGACAAATTCTCCGTCCGATCTTCCATTTCTGAAATACTTCCTGATTATTTTCGAGAGGCGTGAAGAAGTGACACTTTTTAACCTGTATTTTCCTAATTGTATTTTTTTTTACTGTTTCACCTTGTGTCAAGTTTTTTTGCAATTAATTCAGTGATTAAAACTCGATCTCTTTTCTGAGACTTGTGGAATTTTACCTATTTTTGTAAATTGCTTTTGATTATCTATAACGATTATTTATGTGTTCATAATTATTGGTCCTCCCACTGATGAAAAAATGCACAATCCCATCATATGGTAATTGGATCGTGCTCTAAAATTTACATACTTGAAGTTTTATTTAATAAATTTTATACCATTCCAAACTTATGAAACGTACTCTAAAATGCCTACCAGATGCTTTGTGTATGGGTGCACCAGTGGCTATGAGAATTCTGAAAATAGAGGGGGAAAGTGCCACTTTTTCACTCCTCCCAAAAATAATCAGGAATTATTTCAGAAATGGGAGCGTATGTGTTTTCGTAATGATCGACGTTTAACAGAGAAGTCGAGAATTTGCCACGAACATTTTAAAGAATCCCAAATCATTAACAAAAAAGAGATTAAATTAAATGATGGAACAGTACACACATATCACTATGATAAGTGGAAATTGGCAGATGATACATTTCCATGTGTGTTTAGCACAATAGGCAAAAACACAATTCCTGATATATTATGGAATAAAACTACAAGTGATGATGGCAATGTTAACATAGAAAGTATTGATCACATACAGGATACCCATGTAAAAAAAAAATTTTCTTCTCTTCACCATGTTCATTTATTTAGACAAAACCATAAATCAATCTCTTTCACAGGTTCCTGCTTCTTATATCCAAACTATTGAAAGTCTTGATCACAGACTGGATTCTCAGGTATAATAATTTTTTTCTTTACTTCACCAAGTTCATTTGTTTAGATAAAACTATAAATCATTCTCTTTCACAGGCTCCCCTTTCTGATACCAAAACATTCAAAACCGTTGAAACACAAACACAAACAGGCACCAACTATAAAGCTCTGTATCACAAATGGTACAAAAAATATCACAGAATAAAAAGAGCTAGGATACAAACTAAAAGTCCTACAGATAATGGAGTGTACATCTCGTACAAAAATTTATCTGCCCGGGAAAAGCTTTATGCTAATGCATTGGCACGTAAGTCAAACACCAAAGGACCATCTGGAATAAGATATAAACCAAGGCATCTAGTAGAATCCATGCTGTTGGCTTGTAAAGGGAGAAAAAATTATGAATTTATCCGGAAGAACAACATCCAGGTACGACATCTTTTAAAGAAAGAACAACAATCCAGTACTGTCTGTAGCCAGTACTGGTTATACGATTTAAGAAACTTTATTATCAATATGATAAAGTGAGAGAATGTATAAATTAATTGCTTTGTTTGTGCTTAGGTCCTTCCATCTACACGAACCATCCAGAAGTTGAGATCAACAATCAAAGATAAAACTGGCCTTAACAATGACGTGCTGTCCATCATGAAAAAAACATTATCATCTTTGCCAGAGAGAGAGACAGGTTTCTCATCATCAAATTTGATGAGGTGTACTTGAATTCATGTCTGTCTCTTGGTTCAGCAGATACATCATATCGCATAGAAGGGCTGGATGAGGACAAAGCGACATTGAGCATGGACAAGCGCTTACAAAATAGAGCACTTGTAATCCTAGCAGATTCGATCAACAGCTCCCACACCTTCACAGTTGGAAATTTTTTGTCTTGTGGTAGCCTTTCAGGTAAGAGTAACAGGTTGTTTGCTTGATAATGAATTGACAAACTATGTAGGAAACATGAAATATTTTTAGGTTCAAGACTGGCTGCCATTTTAAAGACTGTCATCCAAGCAGTGGAAAACAACTGTGGTCAGGTTTTAGGATTAGTATGTGATGGTGCACAAACTAATAAGAATGCTTATAAATTGCTTGGGGTAAAAATCGAAAATGGCTTCGTGGAAAACAGTATACCAAATCCATTTGATGCCAATAGACGTATCTTCTTTATGCATGATGTCCCTCATTTATGGAAATGCATTAGGAATCATTTCATTAAGAACGTTCCACATCAATTTAAGTGTGGAACGTTCCACATCTAATAAAAAATAATTCATGTTATTTTTATATGTTTTTCAGGTAAAGAAGTTAGTTTTCATTTTGTGAGAGCATTGTATGAACTTGATTCAAAAAACCCCCTTCATAGAGTATGCCCCAACTTGACTGCCGATCACATAAAAGTTGATCAGAGTTACTTGAAAATGAAAGTTTCTCTTGCAGTACAGGTTTTCGGTTGCAGATGGCATTAGATTTTATCGAGAACGTGGGGAAGCTGTTATGAAGGGATCTGAGCAAACTGAAACGTTCATCAGATTCCTAAATAATTTGTTTGACTCGTTAAATGCTACAAATCCCCACAATGCAATCACTTCTCATAGTGAACTATTGCAAACATTAATGAATTCGTACAGAATCTTTACATCGTCAAGCATTAGCAATTTTGCTACTGCCACAACAATGGCAAACCTAAGACTGGCAATAAAATCAGCAATTGACATTAGCTTGTTTTTATTGAAAAAACAAAATTTTCAATACATTTTAACATCAAAAATGAATCAGGATTCTGTTGAATTGCGATTTAGTTCTGTAAGAGGATACAGTCCGAACGATCATCCAGATGTCATGCAATTCTCTCATATAAATGCCATACAAGCAATTAGTGGACCACTGCAGCATATTCTAGGAACAAATAAAGCAAATGTAAAGGCATTACCAGAAGTTAACGAAGCAATAGTGGAAGATTATTGTGAAGACCTTATTAGGGAGCTCAGGAGAAAAAAAAATCTTAAATCCTTTGAGCAAAAGAAATCCTTGGACTCTATGAAAGAGTGCATTTTAAATAATGCAATGTTCTTGGAGGACTGGGGCTTGGAAGAAATTACATTGGTGCCAACCGAGAGTCACTACACACGAAATTTTGATAATGTAGATTTTGTTACATATTACATACTCGGCTATGCAGTGAAACAAACAGAAAAGGAGATGGACTGCTTAACATGTCTAAAAATGATGAAGGCAAACCAAGAATCTCAAGTTGTTCCATCAGATCTTATAAATTATAAAGAATTTAGTAAGTTAAAACATGGTTCAGCAAAAATTTCAATATCCATAATAAATCTTTTTTTTGTTTAAGTGCGAGTCAAAATATTAAAATTGACTTTTTTTCTTACCAACAGTGTATGAAAGAAGTTGACAAGCAAATCATGAAAGTATGTCAGCCTGAGCAATTACGTACAGATTTATTAGAAAATCTTTTGCAAGAAATCCAACCAATTATTTCTTGGAAATCTCTATATTGTTCTCATTCTCATGCTGAATTGTACTTTCCAACTATCATAATTAAATATGTAAAAATGAGAATAGAACAGTATTTAAAAATGTTAAGCAAACAATATGCAAACAAGAAATTAAAGTATGCCAAAAGAGTTTTGAAATTATCGTAATAAAAGAAATAATGAATTCACAAAAGTGAAATTTATTTGTATACATATCTAGGCCCTTTGTTTATTGCACATGAATAAATTTCAAATTTCAAAAATTTCAAACAATTAGGTTGTTTTTTTAATATAATCTACAACAGTTACTTTTCTACTTTTACTTATTATTCGTTTGTCCTAAAATTACTAAAAATAAAAATAAAATAATAAAAAAATTTTTTATTTTATTTTACCCCCCTTCATCGATTCTTGTTTTTACTTTAAAAAAGTATTCCTTTTTGCTTTAAAAAGTGAAATAAAAAGTTAAAAAAAGAATTCATAAAATTGAAAAAAGACAAAGGTATAACAGGGCATAATATTTTTTCATTTTAAAATTTATTATTATTATTATTATTATTATTATTATTATTATTATTGAAAGAGCACTCTCCAGGAGTAAAAGAAGAATAGTGTGAAAATTAAAATTTAATATGAAACGCGAGCTCTATTTAAGGACACTGAACGTTTGAAATGCCATATTAAGCAACAACGTTGTCTGCTTATTCTTCATGGGAATCGAAGAGCCGCCCTGGCAAATCAACAAATGGCATGCTTTTTGATAATGAATGGATTCTTTATTGCTTTCTTATGAAAATGAAATGCCCAAGATTATATGAACATCTTCGAATAAATAAAATACTTGTTCTGCCAAGTAAAAGAAATTTATCTAATTATTAAGTAGCGGAAGAATGGAGCTACTTATTGGTTTCACAATGTCCGTCCGTCTCAAAAGTGAAAATTCTCCAGTTCAAGATATAATATCATTGCTGACGACTGAATAAGAAGATTGAAGTTTCATGTATTCATGTATGTATTTCCGATGATTTAATTAATTCTGGAGATCTTTTTACAGTTGAGGGTACGCTACAGAAAAATTCATGGCTGGCAGATCTTGGTGCTTATTTTCACAAAATTGAAGATAGATTGATTTACTATATTAGTGGATATGTGGCAAGAAAAACTTTAAAAAGTTTGAATTGTGAAGTTTGTAAAACGGAAATGTTAAGCACAAGAGAGATAATGATCGATGAAACTGTTAATTTCACCAAATAATTTGATAAGTGTGGTTTACTTTATCCCTCATTAAAACTGTTTAATTTTCTTAAAAACTTAGAAGATAATATTACACTGAATTTTAATTTCAATGAAATTCATCGGGATATGTATTGTGACATATTTAAATTGTTAAAAAATACATTTATTTAATTGGTTGTCAAAATCATCAAAAGATAATAACTTCTAAAATTTTTAAATTTTATGTTTTGACAAGGCTACATTATTTTTTATAAAGGTATTAACAAGTCAAAAATTAATAAGAACAAAATGAAATTTTTAAAATTGCATAGAAGCTAACAGCTTAAAAATTAATGAGTTTTTTTTTTTGTTTTTTTTTTTCCTAATGGATGTATTTCAGTTTGTAAATAAATATTGAAAAGAATTTTGGCTGAAATTATTTCAACCAAAACAATTTTAATATCTTTTATTCATTTAATTATTTATTGAAGATCGTGTTTAATAAAATAAAATATTATTTCTACTGAATTTAATCGAATTAAAAGCAAAATTTCTTTGGAAAAACATGTTTAAATATGATATATCTATGAACAACTTACACTATGATACCCTAACAGTAAAGCACTAGATAATACTAGTATTATCTAGTGCTTTACCTAACAGGGAACAGTAACGCCATCTGGCAGTGTCATCCGGCAGTGAGACACGAGAACTGCGCCGTTTGCGACACTATTCATTTTAGCCACTACATTACCACCACAGTAACCACACGGTCTATAGATATTCATGGTCATCGAGCTCCATTGTTAAAATGAAGCTAAAGTTTCTAGCTCCCGGTAGGGCGGGAACTCTATTGAAAAGTGGCGTTGCATGTACAATCTGACCAATTGCGTCTGCAGCGCCAGTCTATCGGCATACAGAAACATTACTTTCGTTTTCAGTGTCAATGAAAATCTCTATCGCAGGTTGCGGGCGGATATAGAAATCTTAGCTTCTCGAAACAATGGAAAATGGCCGAAGGTCGATGACCATGAATATCTATAGAACGTGACAGTAACGTAACTATACTATTGTTGGAAATAAAACATCAAAGCATGGAAATAGAATTTTTAAGAAAATTGTTGTAAATAAAGCAATAAAGCGTGGAAAGAGATTTTTTTATGAAAATTATTATCGCCAAAGGAATATTGGACGCCCTTTGTTGGGGCAATATGAGAAATGAATTATAGCCAACATTTATCCTAAAGACGCATGAGTGATATCCTATGTAAATAAATATGTTATTTATATTTATTTTCCTATATATCTCTTTATATATAAAAATTCAGGTTCAGGGTGCGTCTGTAAATGTTCTAAAAACTTTTGAACCACTTATCAGATTAAGCTCATATTCGCACCATATGTTCGTTAGGTTCAGAGTAAGGTTTACATGTCCCCAAAGGGAGGGGGTGGGGTGAATATAATATATCTTGATTTATGTTTGTTTGTTTCCTCAAGAGATGGCGCAAGGGAAACGCCGTCAAAATTTCATCAAATAACCAGACCGAGCAACGCCGGGCATATCACCTAGTATCCTTATAAAAAGTTAAGCTGAGTTCTTTATATGTTATTGTAGTTTTTATTGTTAATGTAGTAATTTGTTGTCCTTTATTGTTCAGATGCCAAATTTTTATTTTAATGTCCTAGGGTATTATATAAAAAACGGGGAAACTTTACCATCTTCCCTTCACCGGAAGCCAGAAACATCTAAGCGATTATCTTGCCGTATGCTGGCGCCGCCTATTGTTGGCTTTTCTGCTGTCTGCTTTTACAACTGAATTGAACAAACGTGACCAAATCCAAAAGTAGTTCCAGTGAGAGAGGTTATCTAAGGAAAAAACCACAGATTTAAGGAGAAAAACAAATTTTTAATGTTTTCTCCTTAATCTGTGGAAAAAACTACCTTTAAATTTAACAAACTTTTACCACTCTCGGCGCTTCGCGCCTCACATCGGCCCTGCGGGCCTCATTCAATGAGGCTCATTGGTCACTGTTTTCCGTTACTCGAACGCCTCCGGCGTTCTGTCTACGACGTCCCCCTCCGGGGGTAGGTAATTGATATATACCCCAACCTATTTGGTTACAGGGGGCAGTTGATTTCCCCTCGGCCGGTTACAGGAGGCTAATGATCCGTATTTTTTAGTGGTCACAGAAATGGCTGCCAGAAAGTTACGGGATCTCATTTTATGGCTAAACCTAAATTAACCCAACCTCAGTTAACCTAACCCAACACCAGAACGCTCAAAAAAATGCTGGCTTACCTTTAAGACATGGTTCCTTTCGATAATGGCTAATTATCCAGAAAGCAGAAAAAAGAAAATCTGAAATCCACAAATAGTTCGAAACGACCGCGATCTGCCAATTGTGTGGTTGCTATGGCAACAGCTAACGCACGACGGGAAGAGACCGCCAAAACACGCCCTGTAATGTCGGAATCCACATGCAGGGGGGTGCCAACAGCACTCGGACTAAATATTTTTATTGGCCAAGAAATGGCTCCCAGAAAGTTCTGGGAGCTCATTTTATGGACCATCCTAAGTTAACCCAACCTCAGTTAGCCTAACCAACATAAGAATGAACCCCCCCAAAAAATCAAGCCCCTGTTTTTCTCAATCCCCTTCAAAACAAGTCGCCCACTTTTAGAATCTTCTCTACAGATGGCGTCACCGTACATCATACAGATAATCGCTCAGACGTGTCTGGCTTCCGGTGAAGGGAAAACCGTAAAATCATGCCTAAAAGACTTAACTCTATTTGCAACAACAAGTAATGTATGTAAACACGAATAAAAATTAGATAATAAATGTTTGAGTTTGTGTCACGCAATCTTTATATGCGATAGTAAAGACAGTCATTAAACTTTTGGTCGCAATTTTAGTCTCCTAACTGAACCAGATAATACGATCAAAACATTTGTTATTCTACATAAACTGGTTAGTAAAATTTCAGTTAACTGATGGGGACAAATTCTATTACTCCCAAGTCATTAATGATATCTTAAATAAAATATTGGGGAAATGAGAAAGTAATGTTTTTCTTTTCAAAGAAAATAAATACTATGTGAAGCTAAATTTTTAGCTCTTAGCCAGTTACGAGGATTAAATCCCGTTTTAAAAACGGGGATTTTTTTTTTTCAAGAAAAAACTCTAAATGAAAAAAAAGACGAAACTTTATTGAATGCTTTATTTCTTGAAATATTTCTGATTTAATTACTCATGAGCACGCGAATAGAAACTGAGTCATTCGGTGTCTGTATTGTTCTGTGTCCTTAAATTTAATAGGTAGCAAAACATTTTCAATAGCTCTGAGGTTCGCTGTTGTGTCAGTGATTACAAAATTTCAAGAAATTATTAACACCAACAGTCTTAGCATTTTGGCAGAAGAAAAAGCTGCAAACTATAATTGTTCGTTGATTGATTTAGACTTTTCAGCATCAGGTTTTACAAAAATATTCAATGTTGATTTTAATCAGACCAAATTTCCACAACATTTAATAAATGCCAATTTAACGCCCGAAGCAAAATCAACGTTTCATTGGGGTTGTTTGTTTCATCAGTATATGTTGTCTATAGTAATGACCGTTCATGTATATGGCCAATCTGTATTTCCTAAAGAATATAGAGCCCAAAGACTATCATGGAGTTTTCAATGCGACAGAGACGCCAATCACTAATTTACACGTTTGTGACAATCACAATGTGGCTCTACTCCTTTTAGAAGGAATGTCATGGCAGAAACTAAATTACACATTATTGTCAATTTTTATGCAAAGAGGATAGAATTGCTTTTAACATAAGAAGAGAAATTGACATTACTGAGAATGAGAAACGATTTGAGACTCAAGAGGTTATGATTTTTCACTAAAAGTTCCTTTGATTGTCCTCAGACGTGTCAGAATAATTATATAAGAAATATTCACTAAAAAAGAACTCAATAAATTTTTATTTTCGTTTTTTCCCTCTTGAAAAAAAGTAAAAATATCCGCAAAAAATCCCATTAATAGTTATTAAATTAATTATTAATTAAAATAATTTAAAATTTTTTAATTTAATTGTTTTTTTTATTTTAAATGCGAACGAAAACAGTTGAAAGTGAACCTTAAACAACGAACACACTAAAAACCAAAAAATACAACACAGAAAATTTGAAAATGGACACAATTAATCAAACCCGTTATTACAATAATAATTCATTATTAAAAAATCCCTTTTATAGACTCGGTTCCTGTGAGAGATACACATAAATCACCTTTTATTGTTTATTTTGGCCCAGTAGAAGACGCTGGAGTGGGTTTAGTTCCAGTTAAATATTTTTCTTTTTCAAAAATTCAGTTTTATACATGTCAATAGAATTTTGTGTGCGTGGATCAGTTTGTAACCTCATGGTTTTATTTCTAATGGGTTTTGTTAATTTAACTGAGCGCGTAGAGCTCAGACCAGAACCAGCAAACGAACCGCTGACTTAGAAAATACAGGGAAAGGACAGAACAATAGGAACACCTTTCGATTTAGACGTTTTGTCTAATATCTATTAAAATATAAAGGCATTTTGACCTTATATTGAGTTCATATCAGCTTAAGGAGAAAAAGTTGATACCGGTGTCCGGTCCAAAAATAAAAATTTGGAGGAAGCCTTTTATCATATTGTTTGAGAGCAACTGAAACTCAACTCATTCAATCGGCGATATCTTTCTGAATTTTTACGATATTTGCTTGGGCTTTTTATGAAAGTAGCTCTCAGACAAAACGATCAAGGACTAATAAATTATGCAAAAAACATTTTGGTAACGTTGCGCATGCGCAGATAAACATTATTTAGTATAAATGCTCATATTTCATCAAATATTAATAAATTAAAATTCTGTTTGCAGGGTTTTATCTCTACCTATAGTTTGTCAAGTTCCTTGAAAATGACATTGGATTGGGTTGAAAACCCTGCATGTTATAAACAAAAAACTTACAAAAACTTTCTTTGTTTTTAAAGAAACCTTTTTATCTCCATGAATGTACGCAGATAAGTAAAATAAGCCTCCTAATCATATGCTATAGACACAACGCATTTCAAACATTATTTTTTTTGTTCAATTTGTTACTGGTTTCCTATTTGCCTTTGGGACAAATCTTTCGCTGAAATATATGAGGTATATCATGCGTCTTACACCCTTGAAGTTTCAGGATTATTCGTCAAGTATTTTTCTAGATATTCGATAAAAAATCTAAATCGAAATGTGTTCCTTTATTCTGTCCACCCGCATATGTTTCTGGAGTACTGTCCCAATGTTTTTCATCTGTCCTCAATGGTTTGGCTCACATTTGAAAAAAACTGGAAATATAAGAAGAAAGGTAAAAGAGTATTGAAGGCCTATTCACAAAGTGAAGCTTTCTTTTTAATGAGTCCTTTTGTAATAGCATTGTTAATGTACCAATTCAACGCCTTTCCGTCATGCCTTTCTTCGAAAGGTTTTCTGATTCCAAATTTTAAAAAGTAATTTATTTTAATTTCTCACCAATTTTAAACAATTTTTTGCAGTGCAGATATTTAAATTAATTTTTCTCTCATTAAACAAAGAAATTTTGTCCCAAAGTTTTTCCCCCGTTTTTAAAACTGACCTTAACACTATTATTTTTTTTATTATGAAGCATAGAACCATTTTGTATGTTTATTAAATTATGAAAAAATAGTCAACCAACCAATCAATTTTTTCGGTTTTTAAAACGGGCGTTAATACTACTCTATACTAATATTATAAAGAGAAATCAGCGGAGAGAAATACAATATAATAATATAAAGTGTCACGATGATTTCCGGAGAGAAATCTCTTGGCTCCTTCGTGGCGACGTCATCACTAGGTACGTCATTCTCTTCATTACGTCGATTCCCGAAGAGGAATCGAACACGCTATTTCTTGGCAACGTCATCATCTGGAGAAAAAGCGAATGGGGAAGCAGGAAGAAGGATGACGAAAAAAGCGTCAGATGAAAAATTTTCAAACGAGGAGAAAAAGTTCGTCAGAGAGAGGGAGAAGAAAACTATCGCGGGAAGCGAGGTAAATGAGAAAGAAGAACATGAAAGCGGGATTTTAGGAATACAGCGGACAGAACTCAAGGAGCGTTGGATAAAGGAGTGCTACAGGTGGATTTGGAAGGAGGCGGACGACAGTTGGTATTCGTATGAGAATGTGCGGTTGTCGGTTCAGATTCCGATACGCAACTCACCGTTATGTGTAATTGATATATCCAACGAAGAGTTTCAGCGGTACGGACGTATTTTCACTGTCACGGAGGATAGCCCCGCTCCCCGCTGCGTGGGAATTTTTCCGTGGACGTTACAAGGCTTTTTATTAGAAGATCTCGGCGGTATAGTGAAGCTTCAGAGATAAGAAGCTATTGTCTAGATTTTTCGCGGCTCCGAAATTGCGTAATTGGGAGCACGTACTTAAAGGCATCTTCTCAACGTCCAGCTTCTTCAACTAAAGGTTAAACGAATTTTTTAGTTCTTTCTGAGGATCGATTTTCTTCTCATGGCAGACTCCTATTTCACGGAGGCAACAGTAAGAGATTACTCTTTTCTTACTAATGGATTTGGGAGGGTTATTGCACCCAGGATTTTTGGATTAACTAAACTGCATATTGGATAGGATTACGTTATAATTCCAATGAAGCCAACGAGCATACAAACTTTTAACTAGCTAATTTATTGACTCAGCAATTAAGACAATCAATCAATCCCGCCCAATATTGCTGATTGGACAAGACAATTTAAATTACGACTCGTAATACCCTGGCGGGCCTTTACCATTAGAATAGTATTAAAGATTACTGGTAATGACTTTTGAGCTTCAGAAAAGTCTTATATGAATCATTCACTCGACTCGTTAAGTTCACATAGTCGAGTGCATTTAAATATTATGTGCAGTTGTGCGAGTTTAATTGATCTTAACGTTCACGCCGAGAAGGCCCTTAGACTTTAAAGTGTTAATAGTTGTTCTTTTTTTGAGTCAAGTAATTTGCTGCAGGTCTAGGCTTAATTTTGATGCTTGTATTTAATGTATTTTGTTGGCCAGGAGCCTCGAATCGATACTGATAATCTAAGTTCTAATTAAAGTGCATTTGATTTTCCCTCATTACTTGTGTTCATGTTTAATATTTCTTTCCACTGCGTCGTCACATGACATAAAGTTTGTAAGTTTGGATGTAGGAGGTAATCTCCGAAACTACTCATCCGATTTCAAAAATTCTTTCACCAATATTTAGCATGGACTTTCAGGGTGGCCATAGGCTATATATTATCCCGATATCACCCTGTTAAAATAAAATAAAAGGGCTTTCGTGGAGACCAACGACCAATCTGTATATAAAGAAGCTGGTTGACTTACTCATCAACGCACAGCAAAATGTACTGAAGCCACCAACTAGAAACTCGGTGAGGTCATAGAAAGGAGAGCGTAAGGGCGTGCTAAGACGGGGGTTTTCGAAATGCGGACCCCCTGCCCACCTAGGGGGGCAGAAAGGAATTGCACGTTCGGTCGCTTGGCTCTGCCCCCAATAAATTTAATATATTTTTCTTTACGTTTTCTAATTTTACGTTTTAATTGAGGATTAAACCAAGGTTTATTGCACGGTTTTGCATATAACTTATCTTTAGAAATATATATTTTTAATAAAACGTTTTTGATAATAGAAATTAAAAGTGAAAAAAAAACACAATCATAAGCATTATCTGCACAATTAAACGTTTTAAATATTGCCAGTCATATAAATTTAAATCGATCGAAAATTCACAAAGTTCTTTTTATCAGTTTTTACCTTAATATACTCTACATACATCCTTTAATAAAACACCTTTTATACCTCGAAAATTGATTGGCAAATAATCTGCAATATCAAACATTATTGGTCTAATGACCAGGGAAAACACCTCTTGTCCAAAATTAGAATTTTAATTCACATATACGTATTTCGAACTCTTTGAGTTCATTATTCAATGCCAAGTAAGTATTTGGACAATCGACAATCAAACAGTGTAGTGTATCGGTATTCGTGTGGAACTTGAAGCGTAGCTTTCATAATCTCACCCTTCATAATCATATTCCAAAGGAAATGCACTGAACTAGAAAAGAAGCCTGATGAAAAAGTATATGTACCTGAATCTGGTCATCCAAAGTATGAAAAAAGAAAATTGTTTCCTCTTGGTGGAGGAAAATTTGATTGACGATTGTCTGAATTAGGAGTATATCACATAGTCAGCTACAAAAAACGAAAAACTTATGAATACCGGGAAGATGACATTGTCAATGCCATCAAAATTGACTTCAAGGATATGTCTTGGATTACGGTGCCTTTTTCTATGCAGAGAATGTTTTAGAATGCCAGAGACTAGATCATTATCATGATTTACCATAATAGGCAACACGGTTTTCATGAGCTCTTGATCATATTTCACAACATGGGTCATATTGAAATCATTATGGAGTAATTGCGAGCAATTCTCCTATCTAATTGTGCAATAATCCTTAGGGTAACGTTCAGGTATTATTTAATTCATCTCCAACTCTGGCCTGAAAGGACCTGTTGGACAGAAACGAGTGAACTAGACAAATTAAATCATGTGGGAAACCCTCAGTTATCATTTTATAAATAAGGCCTTCGTGCCAGACCTGATCAAAGGCTTTATGAACATCTAAGAAGATGACGCCGCAATACATCGAGAGATTAAGGGGAGTGTTAATACCCGCTATAAGTCTTCAAACTTGGAGCTTGCAAGAACGCTTCGCCGGTTTAAGTATTCGGACAACCAAAAATCTACAATCGAACAGTGCATTTTTTCGGGTGGGACGAAAGCAGTGCTCTCACTAGGCTCACCCTACCAGAATAAATTCCACATGAAATACACTGAAATAGGCAAGAAGCCTGACTCTCCCCAGAGGTCTTCCACATTAAGAAAAAAAATAAGATTCACGATAGTCAGAAGATTGGGAGCGGGGGCGGGGTGGTATCACATCTTCCAATAATCCGGGAAGGAAACTCTTCGAAGTTTGCATCAAGAATATGCCTCGGTTTTCTATACTTTGTATTTCCGTCAGGTTGTTTAGTATTCCAGTCACCAGTTCATTGTCATGGCTCTTCATCGTCTGCACCATGTTTATCAGAAGATCTTGGACAAACTTACTAAGGTGAGTAATGTTCAGATCCGAGTGGATATAATGATTTTTTACGGTCCTTCTTCCATGATGACCAATGGTCCTCAGTGTAACGTCTGAACGACTGGAGTTCACTCCATCTGCTTTTACATATGGTTGTCCACCAAGGCATGCCATAGAGGAGGATGGTCCGAATCATCGTCTTGTACAGTAGCAGCTTATTGCCGATGCTGAGGGCAATGTTCCGAACCAGGAGAGCTATGAAGCTTCTTTGCTTTGTTCAGAACGTAAGTCACGTGACAGTTCCAGAAGAGTCTTGAGTCGATTATAATGCCAAGGTACCTGTAATTGTCGTCCCATTCGAGTTCCTTATTGAATAGGATAAGAGAATCCAGGGGACGCTTAAGCTTTTTGTTGAAGTACATAGCTTTGCATTATCCAACGTTAAGGTTCAGTTTTCAGCAATTAAATCAGTCTTCAAATTTCTTCACGGCATTTTTTAGACGAGTGATAACGTGAGATGGCTGGTGCGCCCATGCCATGATGGCAGTATCATCAGCATAGAAATATAAATTACATTTTTCAGGTTTTGGGAAATCATGTACAAAATAATTAAATAAAACGGGCCCATGGTTTTTATGTTCCAGCTTGGATGTTGGCATTAAGGTCAACAGCCAGTATAACTTGAAATGTCACCATCGAAGAATTCATCGAGATCGCTAACGTCGAGAGTATGTTTAGGTGAATTGTAGAGCACCACGAATTTCACTTCACCAAGGGAGACGTCATTGATGATGATGGACGCCGATTCCATACTTGCGTAAGATTTGGAGACCAATTCTTGATGTTTATTTCCCTTCTTAATGATGATCGCAGCACCTCTAGAGTCACATCTTGTAGTGTTTGGAGTCATACGATCGTTGCGGTAAACACAATAACCAGGTAGCTTGAAATCTCGGCTTGGCTTAAGGTGTGTTTCACAGAGGAAAGCAACGTCGATTTCCTGCTTCAACAGACAGTTGTGAAACACTACACGCTTTCGGGGAACCCCCTAGCGTTCCACATCGCACCGAAGTTCAACTTTGTTGATCTAATTACAATGTCGTGTAGGTCATTAATGTGGAGACCTTTTTCCTCCGGCTTAGACGCTGCAGCTGCAATGTTTGTCCGCGGTCACTTTGGAACTATGCATCCTTTTAACCTGGGGATATTCTGGACATTTTGTATAGCCTGAAGTGTGCTGTCCTCCACATCTAATGAACTTCGGGGGTCTTGTCCTTTAATCTTGGAGCAATCTCTTGACTGGTGTGCCTCTGCGCATTTGTTGCAACGAGGGTCTTCTGTGCAGCCCATGGATACGTGTCCGAAGCGCAGGCAGTTGTAGCATGGTAATGGCTTCTTGTTCCCTCGGAAGACTTTTACTAGAACAGCTAGTGGACCGATACGAGTGACAGTCTTCAATGACTGGTTATGTTCGCTATTGGAGAGCAGAATCAAAACCATAGGCATACCTATTGATCCTTTGGCTTTCCTAAGTCCGATTACCTTTTCCGGGAAGTAGTTAGCTCTTCTTAGGTCTTCTTGATGGTCTTCTAGATCGTACGTAACATCAACATTT
>JAHWFO010105657.1:36334-50441 GCA_023313115.1 Rhysida immarginata
ATTCTAAGCATTTTCATGTGTTTATTTTTAAGATATTGCAAAATTTATTTTAATTTTTGAGATTGTTCTGTTTACATCCCAAGTGTAATAATCCCGGGCAACGCCGGGTACCTCTTCTAGTTACCTATAATGGGCGAGCTACTCGAGACAAAACACATTGTTGCTCAGCTGCTACTATATATAAAAAGTTTAACAAAGCCAGAAGATAAAGTTAACAAATCTATACTTAGGGAAAACAAAAATACAAGTTATATTGCATCATGCTCTTGTGGCAGAATGTACAGTCGGGTGCGAAAAGGTTTTTACCTGCTCCGTAGCGGCTGAGCTTTCTGGATGTTGATCGGTTGCAAAATCAGGTACTTGTACTGAGAGTCAAGGCAGATTAGAATGGACCTGCCCTTCTGAATGAAAATAGGGTAGCAGGTATACGCTTGGGATGTGCTCGTCGCCTGCTCCCTCCTGACAATAATAAGCGATAGCGGCTGACAGAACTATCGTTAAAGTCTCTGTCTACTGCCTCGAATGGCAGAGTTCGAATCCGATATGGATAGACATTCTTTTTTTGTTCATTATCGCGTTTTTGATTTCGTTTAAATTTTAAATAGTGTATGTAAAGAACACCATAAAAAGATTAAAGTTTTTTTCATCCAAATGTGCAATTTGTTCTGTTTATTTGAGGGTTTAAAAAACTTTTCAAGTTAATTGTCATGTCATGCTTCATTCTAAATTTTAGTTTTTAATAAAATATACACTAATTCATATCACCGTTAATTTAATAAAAATTCTCTTTTGTTCAAATCATTTAATATTCTCTACTATTAAAATATATAATCCTATATATTAAAACGCAAAGCATTTTTTGTAAGAGCAAAATTGGCATTTCTGCGCATGCGCATCTGAAGCCAACAAAGAAAGTTACGACAATCCATCAGAAGCCAGGGATTGTTGTAATGAGACAATATTCAATCATTGTTTTGAATTAAATAAATTGAAGATTTGCAGAAAGAAAATCCTGCCTTGATCATTTGATGACGTTTCATTGTGACTACTGAAAACTCTGAAAATGTTATGTTAAATGTTATATCGTTAGAAAGGGTTACCCTACACTTCATCGAATCACACATCATCGAACCAAATTTCGTCGAAATCAGGCCACATTTCATCGAATCGTTTTAAAAATATGGTAGGGATGTTGATTCCGATTCTTTCGCCCCCAAAATAAGTTTTTTTGCGTCGATTGTGTTCTATTCGATTTATTGTGAATCGAATCGAAATACATGTATAAACATTATTAAAATTTTTCCATTAATCAATTGCCTCAAAAGTAAAACAAACGAACTTCACGGGCGCTTAAAACACAGACTGCATTATTTTTAATTCATAGAATTTTAAATTCATTATCGTTTAAGGAGTGAAGATTAAAAAATGGATATATAATTTTGTACAATAAACACATATGTAAATATCTCTGAGCTGTGTATGCATTAATTATAGTACTAGTGTTTTTCCTAAACATTCGATGTATCGGTATTAGACGAGGGAGACATCGATTAAAACATCGACGTTTTGAATTTAAGTTCGTTTGTTTGGTTTTTTTTTCAAAAATATACGACACGAAACAATTGTAATATTTTAGTACTAATTTTATCGATTCTTTGATTCTGATTTTTGATGGGTTTCGATCTTCATGATTCATGAATCGGATCTTCTAAAAGAATCGAACATCCCTAAAATATGCTATGTGTCGCAACGTTATATGATTGGAACCATATGATTGTTCGTTAATAATATCATAATTACGAATATCGCAACCATCATAGAGGAGAATAAGTTAGAGGACGAATTCGCACAAGTGATGAAATACTCGTTAAATAATAAAAGTCAATTATTAATAACTGTTGGCTTTTGATATTCATAAAATAATATAATAAAAAAATCCACTCTCACAATAACATTAAAATTATTCTTCATATATATTATTGTGTAATTCGACGATGTGGGATTCGACGATGTGAGGTTTCGACGATGTGAGGTTCGGCGATATGTGGTTCGATGATGTGTGGTTCGATGAAGTGGGGTGTACCGGTTAGAAAGAGCTTTAAACACTGATCATTTTATCCGCTGACACTTTGTCTTAGTTTAATACTTTCAGAGAAATTTAGTTTAAAGCTATTTTGATTTTATATATTAACTCATTTCTTATTCTTTGAGCATAATGAGATATTTAAGCTCTGATTATTCTATTTTTTTTGTGCATAATGATTATTCTATTTGTTGCTCTGACAATTTTTTATTTTATTATTTTATAATTAAAGCGATGGGGATTAATAATAAGATGGGTTGTTCTCCGTCAAATTTTGACGGGATCCATCTAGTTAAATAATAAATTTAATGATGAAAAATAGGAAAGAAAATTCCGCAGCCCGGGATCGAGCCAGGAACCTTTGGCTCGGACCGCCAACGCGCTAACCAATTGCGCTAACCAATTGCGCCACTGCGGCCATGAAAGCATTTCGCTATTTACATGACCTTAGGCCTTGGTTAGACTCGATCCCGGGCTGCGGAATTTTCTTTCCTATTTTTCATCATTATTTCGAACAGCTGAGGTAGGCGAACCATTAAAACCCTCACAGACCAACTAATGATTTAATAAATTTAAAAAAAATTTTCGGATGGTTTTGGCATAATTGTCGTTGATTATTTTATACACACACAAAAAATGAGACTTGTAACCTTTCCAACAGTCAAAAGAAAATAGCTCCCACTTACACCCAGGGAATAGGGAGAACGGCACCATAGCCTAATAATAACAAGTCTGTAAACTCGATGGCGGCGTCTTTGATGTAAGTGTGACCAACTCTACGTCTCAGCACAATCGCGCACGAAGCGGCTAGTGCGCAGCTTTGAAGATAAATCAATGCTAAAGAACGTTTATTTAGGCTTTTTAAAGATATTTTATTATATTATTATTATTATTATTATTATTATTATTATTTTATTTTTGATTACATTTTTGAAGATAATACATATTATATTTTTGAATATATATTTGTATGATTTATACATTTAAATCAATTATGATTTAAATGAATCCTATAAAAAATTGAAGATTGCTCTTATTTTTGAAGATTTACATATAAGCACAAATTTAAAATTATTAATTTCATTGGAGACTTTAACACTTTGATGTAGTAAAGGCAAAAAAAAAAAAAAAGAATACTATAATAAAATATTATATACTATAATAGATGTAACAGGTTTTATTTTATACCTTAATTCTTGATTTAAGAATTTAATTCAGAATTGAATATAACCGTCACACATTTTCAACGAAATTAATTAAAAGTTCGTTACTGATTCTATATTTAAAAATTAGCACAGATATTTGATAAATAAATTGCCTCTTTCAAACTGGAATAAAAAGGAAATCTTAGACTTTTTATAATGATGTTTTATGTTTATTATAGTAGTGATGCGTTTGGCTAATATTGATTTTATTTTTATATTTTGGTTTTTGTTGGGTTTTTTTTAATTTTAAGTTTATTTTTTACCCGCTCTTCTAACAAAAATTTGAAATAAATACATGCACTAATAATTGCATAGAATATTGTCAATTTAGTAAATAACTTCAACATAAATGTTTATAGTTAGTACAAGAAACTGGGAGAGAAACTTTTTTCCTCAGTTAAATCTATAGTTTTTTATTATTTTTTTCCTTAAACTGGGATTGAAATATAATTAAACAACTGAAAATTTGTATTCGGCAACAAAGAAACTGTGGAAAAAAGTTTGTCGCCGAGATTGTAAGACGATTGGGCTCGAATGTGTACGTATTTTTTTTTTAAATAGCTCTTCACGCTATTATTTTTCTTCGTTTAAAATAATAACTTTTTTATAATCAGTAATTGCTATTATAGTGACCAGATAGTTTAAAAATCGGAACAGGATACTGCGAGACGGGGAGGGGGTAGCAAACATTTTTTTGTGTAAATAGAATATATCAGATACTAAATATTACATAATATGATATTTTCAAAATAAACTTATTTTTACACGCTGTACGGTTCATTTTATAGTATCATAACATGGAAAATAATTCATTATTATAATTATATGGATTTGTATGATAGAGCAAACAAGTTTTTTTAATTATATTGAATACATCGAATCTACAATGAAAAATTAATTGCAATTTGATAAAATACTAATTTCCAAATCTTTCGTCTGATATTATATATTATTTATATATAATCGGATGCTTTCATGCTGACTGGTTGATGAATGAGTACTTATGTACAATGAATCATAAAATATTTTATTAATTTAATGAATCGCGAAATATTTTTACTGATATTTCCAGAAATAAAAAAATTCCTAATCGAATTTAACAAAAAATTTTATTAATTCAATTAAGTGAATAAAAATAGTGACCATTATAATAATATATGGATTTTTTTCTTAGGCTATGCTATTGCTATACCATTTAAACTGGCTTTAAACAGCTCACTGGCCGCTAGGGATTTTCGCGCATGCGTAGTACAAAAAAAGGTCACACATGAAAACGAGACTTTACAGACTTGTTATTATTAGGCTATGACGGCACTCCCTGCTTACACCTTAAATCACTTCCGCATCACACCAAAAGGAGCGCTGCATCAGCTTATCTCTTGATCACGCATATAATTATATCGATACTGTGCACCATTTATGTTACATTATTAACCAAATAGATTAGTTTATTATTAATAAAAGAAAGATTCTCATCAGAACAGCCAAAATAATCTTTTTGTCAACATAGTTGAGCACGTGACATAAAACTTGCCTACCCCCGATGCTAAGCAAAAACTTAATGGAATCGCTCCATAGTAAGCGTGCTCGATTAGATACCTGGAAACAGTAATCTCATTGTATTGAAGTATTGTAAGGAAGCCGAACAATTTTGACTTAGGTTAAAACCTTTATGCACCCGACTCTACCTGCCACAAACTTGACATACTTACTTACCTCTTCGTGAATAAGCTTTCGTGTGACGAACGTATATTTATACACATCCTAAGAGCCCGATTGTGACAGTTTTAATTATTATTTATCACTGCTAACCGTTCCTCTTCTCGCACGTTCCATTTTAGTTTTATCCGCAGAAGAGGAAGCCAGTGAGTTTGTTTTATCTCCTTAAATGTAACGTATCTCTACCGATCAAGACTTTCTACCTATCCGTGACAATGAACCCTCACTTGTGTAATTGCATGCTTCATTTTGACGAATCTCACATGATCGTCAATTTCTATTGTTCTTTTTCGTCGGAGACACACCTTCGGGGAGAGCATCTCTATGTAAAGTCTCATTCATGTGGTGTTGTTTAATATTATTGGCATATTCTTGCCATACATCGATAAGTGTTTTTGTCGACTGTTATTTGTGTCATTTGCCTCCGCGAAAGTTTCGTTAGCCCAGTTGGTTTCCAGTGTTTTGTGTCTGTGATACTGAATCCGCACAGGAAGTTTTTCTTGCGTGTATTCCAAGATAGGAGGATTTAAAGACAGGATTGCTTATATGCGTGCTCCATAGTCCAGCTTCCATCTTTTGTGTTGTGACATATGTAACACCAAGTATGACATACTGATGACGATATGTGTATGTTCTTGTCCCAAAGTCATTTAAGTTAGAATAGTTGCGGAAGCCAGTGTGACATATGGAAGAAGATAAAACTTACTGCGTTTAATTGAAATAAAAATGAAAGGGTTGTCGCGGACGCCAGTGCATAAGCACGATTTTGGATGCTTCTCTAGCAGTTAAGAGATATCCAGAAATGAGTTGAATGAACTCAAGAAAATAAAATGAGAGCTCAAAATAGCTTTCTATTAACCAGCCTCTTTTTTAGTTTCAATATAGGCCTATAGACCTGGTTGACCCACCAAAAAAACACAATTAAATTGCAAATGTCTAAAACTATTCATGCATTGAGTAATAGGGAATGGCGTGACCCTCCCTCCAATATTTTAACTAAACAAAGTCTTGAAACCTGGTTGACCTGCCAAGGTAAAGAACATGCAAATCCTAAATAAATTTAAGCATGCATTAAGAAATGGTAAAGGTTCTAACCCTCCCTTCTATTCAAATCAAACGTTACTCCCCTTTTATAATGCAATTCTACAAAAAGGATCAATGAGCAGTAATACGGTTCAACTTTTCTTTATTAATCAGAATAACTTTCATTTGACTAGGAAATCTTATGATTATAATGAAATTTCAAAGAAAAATTGAAGCAGACACTCTCGACCATTAGGTTAAAAATGAGCGTTAAAATTCTATAGTTCAAATATCGTTCTTATGACTAACACACGCGATGGGCCCGTTACTTAGAATTTGCACTTATCTTTTGAAACTTGCGCTTTATTTTAGACTCGAAGAGCAAAACTAAGACTTTCCCCCTGTAAAGACTTAATCATTCATACAAGGAATGATTAACAACAATAATGAAATATAAAGATAATCAAGTAGGATAAAATCTAAGTTCAATAAACAACGAGAGAGAAAAATGAAATTTGTGTGCAATTAATCATTTACGACAGATAAATCGAAATGGTGGATCATGTTAATCCCAATGATCCTTGATATGGTCTATTTTGCAAATTTAAGACCAAAAAGCGTTGATGCTTGACTGTGTCAGAGCCAATGGTAATGTCCGCGTGCGTTTCTTGCGATATCGGCCGGCTCACACCATGTGTGCAACGAATTGATATGTCGCTGCATTCAATGTTAAGGTGCGCAATATCGCGACATGTTTTTTCATCCAAGAAGGATGCCTGTGATCCAGTGTCAACAAGAAAATAGAGCTTGTGGCCAAGAATCATACCCGTGATAACAAAGTTTTTTCGTTGTTTGTCAACATGCACAACATTTGTGTCCGTCGGATTCGTATTGTTGGGCGCGAGGGCCATTCGCCATTTGCGGTTACGTCTCCGTTCACAATCGCGAGCAAAGTGGGAGGTATCGCCACACTCAAAACATTTCATTCTATTTTCCATGGAGGCTGAGGTGAAAGTTTGGGTTGCAAGATAGAAGTTACGTCTCTTCTCAAATTATTACATATGTCTTTAATATCTGCTAATGTACGCTGACATATAGCGGTTTCATTCCTTTGTACGCGAAGCTCCTCCTCAAGGCGCATTTGTTTTGCTTCCAGTTTCGCAATACATGTGTCTAGTTTTTTTGTTAAATCCAGTGCGACAGACTACAATGACGCTGTCAATGTGTCCAGTTCCTCCTTTTCAACTTGTTCTGAAAATGTCGCATGATCGACCGCCTCTTTGTATGCGGAGGGGTTGATGTACATCAATACTCGTCGGTGAACTGACGCCACCCCATGCTTAAATCTTAAGAGCAAAATAGAGTCTTTCCTGTCTCGACTGCTGTAGCCATGTGCACATGCACGATCGTAAAGCAATTCAAGCCGGTTATCAAAGTCACGAACTGTTTCTTGCTTACGCTGTCTGACATTTATGAACTCACGGTCTGCGTCAACACCAGAGTTATCGCGGTGAAAGAGCTGAGTCAAGCGGTTGGTGAAGACAGAGTAGTGTTCAACTTTGTACAGTTCAAAATCTACTGCCTTCTCTGCAGCTAATCCTTTCAATTTTGATTTGGCGATTATACAGCCTATGTCATCCGACCAATGTGCTACTTCCCCAAGCTGTTCCATTGTTTTCAGGAAATCTTCCACTGGCATGCCACCATCATCTCCAGTAAATGGGGGTATAATACTCGCAAAACCTGAGAGCATGGGCGCCTCATCCGGTAAAGGAGGAAGTTGCGATGCAGCAGCCGTACTCATAGTGGGAGGTGCCATATTATTATTGTAAAAGATAGGGGGCAAAAGAAACAGATGACCTTAAGTGCGCAGAACGATAAATGATCCTTACCGAGAAGTAGTTTCACAGTAACAAGATTAGCCAATCGTAATCTACATGTTCATATCAGTGAATAACCTGTCTCGCGTTACCTAATTGTATTATACAAATCAAACTTCTTCTCTAAGAAAAATTGCAGGGTTTTGAAATGTGTATGAGTTTCTCACTAACACATTCGATTCGTAACTGTCGCGGACGTCAGTGTGACATATTGATGACGTAACTGTCGCGGACGTCAGTGTGACATATTGAGGACGATAGGTGTATGTTCTTGTCCCAAAGTCATTTAAATTAGAATTGTTGCGGACGCCAGTGTGACATATGGAAGAAGATAAAACTTACTGCGTTTAATTGAAATAAAAATGAAAGGGTTGTCGCGGACGCCAGTGCATAAGCACGATTTTGGATGCTTCTCTAGCAGTTAAGAGATATCCAGAAATGAGTTGAATGAACTCAAGAAAATAAAATGAGAGCTCAAAATAGCTTTCTATTAACCAGCATCTTTTTTAGTTTCAATATAGGCCTATTGACCTGGTTGACCCACCAAAAAAACACAATTAAATTGCAATTGTCTAAAACTATTCATGCATTAAGTAATAGGGAATGGCGTGACCCTCCCTCCAATATTTTAACTAAACAAAGTCTTAAAACCTGGTTGACCTGCCAAGGTAAAGAACATGCAAATCCTGGATAAATTTAAGCATGCATTACGAAATGGTAAAAGTTCTAACCCTCCCTTCTATTCAAATCAAACGTTACTCCCCTTTTATGATACAATTCTACAAAAAGGATCAATGAGCAGTAATACGGTTCAACTTTTCTTTATTAATCAGAATAATTTTCATTTGACTAGGAAATCTTATGATTATAATGAACTTTCAAAGAAAAAAATTGAAGCAGACACTCTCGACCATTAGGTTAAAAATATGCGTTCTATAGTTCAAATATCGTTCTTATGACTAAACACGCGATGGGCCCGTTACTTAAAATTTGCACTTATCTTTTGAAACGTGCACTTTATTTTAGACTCGAAGAGCAAAACACACAATGCTGAGTCGTCCCGTTGAAACTCTGCTGGATCCGACGTTGAGATCTCTTTCCCGTAGTGGCTTATGATTCCCGCCGTTGACCGCAGTGGGTTACGGGCCGCCCGTCTGTGCCACTTTGCTCCCGTGAGAATCAGACTGGCCCGTCTTCCCGCCCACTGTAAATCGCTACTCGTGATGGTCGTGATGTACCGTCGTTGCCGTTAGTTTCCACCGCATTGACCTTCGATGTTGCCGCTAATCATTTTCTGCATCGGTCTCTTACAGTGTGGTGATCAACATTGCTGAGAACTCTCATGGTTGACAGTTGCTGACAGATTTCTCTATAGAGGGAGTTTTGGAATCCCTGGAGGTAAAGCTCTAGAATTAAGAAAGTACGGCAAACTTCGTCGTCTGCTACCAAATCCGCCATTGTTGGCCCAAATGGCCCTATAAAGTGCGTTACGCTTCCTCTAAAATTCGTCATAAATGCATCCTTTTCGCAGATTTTCTTATTATTATCGTCTGGAAATATAACTGGCAATCAGTAAATTCTGTAACTATTGATTTTTCTTTAAATTTTGTTTTCAATTATAATTTTTTACATATAAATAATGATAATGTTGAGGCAGTTTAATGATAACCAGATTCAGTGTTTAGTTTATTTTCACTGTATTTATTTATCCTTAATAAACGATTTACATGTAATTAATAAATTTTAAAAAACACTGTGTGTAGTTTTTGTAATTTTATTTATCAAAATATAATTTTATAAAATTTTATTAACATATAATTTAATAAACTTTTATGAAATTAATTTTTATATTTATATCAAAAATTTCACTTTACCAATTTTAATTTTATTAAATTATAAAAATTATTAAATTATTAAAAAAAGTATAATTATAATTATAAAAATATCAAATATAATTTAAAAAAATAGGAACTATTAAATTTAAGTTTTTGATTTAAATATAAAAATTACTTTGATAATTATATTTTGATAGAAAATTTTAAAAATTATAATTTGGAAAAACTAACCGTTTGATTACAAAAAAATAACTACACATGCAATGTATTTTGAAATTTATTCATTTATGGAGGTTTATAATATTGACGTAAAAAATCTATCCAAAACTTATAGTTAAAATTTTCTATATTTTTTTTCACCCAACTAGCAAATTTTCTTTATTCAATTTCATATTTTATATTCAAGTTTAATGATGAGTGATAATTAACTTTGCTAAAATAAGATGAAAATAACATGGACGTTTTATTTCAAGTTTTGCCTCCACATTTCACAGACAGTTTAACCTTGTTATATTGAATTGTATTTTCTTAAAAAGAACTATATTCAAAAAAAAAATATATTTTCTGATAGTCTGAGAATTGCACAATGTAACATTTCTATAACATTCGGTGAAGTTATAATATAAACGTACTTGCTTCTTATTACTTCTTCAGATATTTTAACGGATTTATTAACCTCCAAGGAGCATAGATTGAAGGATTCTGAAATTTTGCTTATTCGGATTCAAATTTAGGATCAATCAACGAATATTTCGTTAAAAATTTAATCTAAATTGCATCTTCCACATGCATTTCAATGATATCTATCGCTGCGTTTGGGCCAACAATGGCTGACAAACCCACGTGACAGCAGTTCTACCAATCAGCAGCTGCGGGCGGCGCGGAAAAGGTTTGCCGTACTTTCCTAATCTAGAGCTTTACCTGGAGGAGCATTAACAGACATGGTTCTCTGTATGCTTATGATGGAGTCCCCATTTTTCCTCCTTTGAGAGAGAGTGTCAAGAGTCTGAAGAGGTTTTCGAGTTGTGTTTTCTGAGTTGTGAGTGTCCTTTTTTGATTTGCCACGATTTATACCACAAAAAAAAGTTTTAAGAGTTCCCTCCTCTTTGCGTTAAATCATAAAATATCATTGGTCGAAGTTGTGGGGTTAAAGGAAACGAGAGCATGCGTCAGCTTTCTCATGCGTTAAAATTCAGAACCAAGAAAGCGTCCCTTGCCAATCCAAGATGCACGGACCCTCCCCTCTGTTTAACAGACGGAGCAAACAGGAGAAAAATGAGAGTGACCGCTACAAAATTGAAATATAAAACAGAAAGTTTGATCTACTGACATTTAGGAATATCTTTATAAGAGAAACCCATTTTTAATTAATTGATTAATGCAAAAGCCATAAGGTTGATTAATAGAAATAACAAATTAGTAAATAAAGTTAACATATTTAGGGTATTAAAATAACACGGATGTTAAATTCAATTTAATATCCGTAGGGACATATTTATATGTCGCAGTGTTATGAACTATTCTTTTTTTGGTTATTATGAGTTCTGTAATTCTCACTGCGCTAAATAAAACTGTATTTTTTTGTCTAAGTTCCGTCTCTGTAGGTTATTTATTTTGACATCTGACACTTTAAAAAGCGTTTTGCCAAGTTCACTTATAACGGTCGCAATTGTTGCGTAAACTAAGTTTCCTTTCTTGTGAGAACGAAATTTGTAATTTATAATAACAATGGAGGACCAACAACGAAGAAAGACGTTGCGTACGCCGAATTTCAAAAAAAGTGTCCTCACGAACAAAATTCGGGGATAAAATAAAATTAAAAGGAAAAAGAAAAAGAATTTTGGAGTGAAGAAAGGCAGAAGGAAAAGGTCGGCTGAGTGAAAAGACCATCAGCCGCAAAGTGAATAGTTATATGGTTTTTTGACTTCAAAGTCGATCAAAGCAAATGACAATCAAGCTATTTTGAATTTCAAAGTTATTGCGATGACAAAATGTTTACCATTACTACAAATTTTTCTATCCAGTAGTCGGAGAATGTTTACGGGCTTTGATTACAAACAGAATGTCGGAGAATTGATGAAGTTCGATGCGGCTTAATGAATCTCCTGAAGAGAATGCAGCTTCAAAATACAAATCGGAGCTAAGTGTTTTTGATTTATTGCTATTACTTCAGCATCGTATTTTTTGAATTTTTTAAATGAATTTATTGACTTGATGCTGGTAGTTTCAGAGACCCATTAGTTTTTATGGGCTCCAACCTTTACTAATAAAGAATTTAATTCTATTTTAAAGAAACGGGCACTATGAATCCTGTTATTGAACTCATCCCAGGAGCTTGGTTTGCGAGAGACTTACCGTTCACGGGCTTAGTGAACTAGTTAATTCCAACGATAAATTTCAGGTCTTACATGAAGTTTGATTGTGCGTTCCTTTTTTAAGCTCCTACCAATAATATTGCCTACAGTCAAATAATGAATGCAGAAAATGAGCAAATTAAAGGACTATGACGAACTCTGTGCGCTTGATCGCTAATTGTTTCTCGTAATTATCAGATAAATACAGGGTGTCACAAACTTCTGGTAATGATTCCCCATGAACCGTTTATGAAATTTCCGCAGTTAAACGTGAAGTTTCAGCAGCTAGTTTTTCTACTCTGTGGATGGCAGATGAAATGCGGAGACGATAGATTCTGCTAAAACTGTTAAAACACGAATACTGGATGTAAACTTCATTTATTGTGAAAGCATATAGTTTTAATTCTCATACGTTCATTTGTCTTAAGATAACCCGTCAACCAGAACGTAAGTTATGGGAAGGTTGTGCCGTACCCGACTTCCCACATATTAGGTTCGTAACGCTTAGAGCGACTTAGGAATGGCCAGCTCAGAAAAAAGATAGAGGGCAGCTAAATAGATAAAATGTTAAGAGTCCTTACTAGGACTAATATGGGAAAGGGGACTTGGACTTTTGAACCGTGGAAACGCTCCGTCGAAAGATGCCGAGAAGGTTTATAGGTGATGGGAAAATGAGCTACCTGGAATGCTGATAATGTTGCCTGTGATTCCAAAGCGCCCAGCGTCAGTGTCGTCTCAGCGGACCTGTAATGCAAGAGAACTTTATTTTATGTGATTGCAGGAAGTCTGGTGAGTCCCAATTTATATTAACTGTTATGGTAGTCCAAAAGAGAATTTCAGCGGGATGCTCTGTCATTACAATGTAAAAGTTTTTGAACGAGACCGATCATTGTGCTAGGATTGCACACCAGTTAATGTGCGGCAAAATCTAGAATAGTTTCAACAAGGTATTTGCCTTAATCCAAAGGTGGGAGGATTAGTCTTGCGAGAGCCATCTTGTGAAGCATCTTGATTTTTTCTCAAGATTGATTTCCTGCTGAAAACAAGTGCAATGGAACTTGTTTTGAACACTATTGTTTTGTCTCTCTCGTGCATCATTCCAATGATGATACTGAGGTCATGTATAGGGATGTGACATCTGATGTCAGTAGATTTCGATTTTAGGATAGGCTTAAGGTGTTAACATTATTTTAGGGAAACTATTTGTAATAGTTTATTTATACTTTTATTTCGTGTTGAATAAATGTTTTCGTTGCTAGTTTTTGTTTGGTTTTACAAGTTAAGCTTTAAATAGATGTTAAAATCTGTGCATCATTGTTAATGTAAGTGATTAAAATCGAAACAATGATGATCATTTGAGTGGCCAGCATTGTTTCCAGATTCACTTCTCGAAAGTGATGCTGGCCTCTCATGATGATTGTTTCTCTACTTATGTGGTTTTTTAGAATTAAGTTAGTGAGTGTGTGTTGAGATTTGTGTAAAGACACGTTTTTTTTTACATTCAAGAGTTTTGGACGGAGAAGCTTTAGGGCTGGTCCGAAGGCCGATCTTACCTTTTAAGGGTTTTGATCCCTACTTCCATGACGATAACCAATTAACCACGCCTATGTTTCCACAGTTCTCTATGTTTCCCCCTTTGGTGGCCTCCGTAGTTTTTTTGTCCGTTGTTATCATGTGCTCTTTAAAGACAAACAGCTGACGTTCTTCTCTTGTGGCCTAAGCCAGTATAGCATATAATAATGACTCCCAGGAAAGATGACTCCCCAGTCATTATTATAATTATAATAATGAATCCACCAGTTAATATTATACAGGGTCTTTATAATTAAAGTTCCATTTTGACATGGCCATAAAAAAACTACTGTACCAAAAGCTATAATACTTGGTAATATTATACAAGAGGGCATGGGAAGTTCATACCCACCAAAAAAAAAAAAAATTAGTTCAAAAGATCACCACCAGCATGGAATGGCGCTCTATGCAATATTCGTATACGAAATTAGACACG
>JAHWFO010105658.1:0-22229 GCA_023313115.1 Rhysida immarginata
AAGATTTATGATTAATTTTATTGAATAATGTAAATGATTAATGATTAATTTTATTGATTAATATAAACGAATAATGAATAATAATTGAATAATATAAAGGAATGATGATTAATGATTAATTATTGAATAATATAAATGATTATTTTAAAGAATAATATTGATAATTAATGTTTAATTTTATTAGTATTAATGATTAAAGTTTAAATTTCCTCAACTCTGACTGATAAAATTCTTGAAAAGATTTGGCCCCTACTGACTAGCGTGAGTATTCGTTATTATTGTCGTCTGATTCTTTCCGACTTGAATCCAATTTTTAATCGTTACTAACCATTATAGACCTCGAAAAATATGCATTTAGTATTAACTATTCTCTAAAATAGGGGTGTTTTATTATATTTTAATTATAATCGACTATGGTGGCTATTATAATTAAACAGCAACCTTCGGCTAGGGCTATTTGTTGTCCAACTTATTTTTTCGAGGTCTGTTCTTATTAATCATTTGGAGGAATAAATTAGTAATGAATTAATCGAATTATGAATTCGTAATTTGTTAATTAAAGATGATGGAATTTAAAAGTCAATGACTACGGTAATATATTAATCATTAGGCCTAATATTAATCAATAAACTTGAAAACCGCTTATCACTATTCATGACTCAAATAATTTTAATCACTAAAGCCTTGATTTATTCATTAGCCGAATTGTTAATCAGACTGGATGAAATTTAAGAGTCATTAATCATTTGTATTATTCAATGAAATTAATCATTCTTCATTGATCTTTAATCACACTTTCCAGAAATTAATCATTATTCATGACTCAAATAATTTTAATCACTGAAGCCTTGGTTGAGCCTTAGGTAAAAAGGATATTATATAAGTAGGTTATTAAATGAGTTAATTCTCACGTTATGGCTTATTTATGTCTGCACATTAGAAATGGTGTTAAAAAAATGCTAGGCCAATTCAGCTATGGATTCTAACCTTATACCATCATTATATGTCCTGTTCTTTGAATCTTGTTCCTTCACTCCATTCTTCGTGTGGTGCGAGTTTCCATCTATGTGTTAACAAATTTTTTATATATTTCATTGGAAATGCTCTGCAGACCTTAGAATTGGGCTATAAAGAGGAGTTTCATAGCATCATTTTGAATTCATCTTACATCACGTACACTTTGCCATTGTCATCTTTTATCACATTTAAAAACTCTAAAAGTTTAGAAAATATCTAAGAGTATTTTTCTGAAGTACGTTAATGACGGTGTATGACGTCAGAATCAAAAACTTTTGTTCCGGTCCTAACAGACCACTTCCGCTCCCTCTTCACTCATTGGATTTAAAGCGCGCTTTTGAAATATTTTTATTGTAATGGGATGCGATTGTTGTGTGTTTAATTGTTCTAATTCTCCAAAGAAAGGCTTTAAAATGTTTCGAGTTCCTTGGATTGAAAACAGGAAACTAAAATCAACCGAAAAATTCACGATGGGAAATTATGGATGCCTTCAGTGAGCGTTCGCGTTGATGAAAAGCATTTCATTACAGGTACTTTAACTTCTTGAGATTTAATAATTCAGGTTTATTTATTTATTTATATGAACTAAAAGCTGTAATTTAACTTTATGGTTGAGATGGGTCAACCGAATAATGATCTCAAGCACGTTGATTATGTGCCGTCTTTATTATTGACATCAAGTGAGAGTGAGGGTAGAAATCGTGATCTTGTCACAGCAATATTATTAAGGTAGCAATATTTCCAATGTAGACATGTTTTACGAAGTACCATTGTAATTGCAGTCATTATTAAAATGGCTTAATTTTACAGTTTCTTAGATTTAATGGAATGAAAGATATACAGTAAATTACAAAAGAGAACTATCATCATTACTAAGCTAAAGAATAATTAAAAACTGACCTTACGATTCTGTGGATGCTAGAATACTTGAGAGATAGAAAGGAAACTCCACTTGTCCAGAAGAACACTTTGATACATCATATATGTAGACTTTTCGGTCACAATGTGGCTTCTTCAGTATGACTCCTCGGTAGAATACTTGAGAGAGAGAGAAAGGAGACTCCACTTATCCACAAGTACATTTTAATACACCATATATGTAGACATTTCGGTCAGAATGTGCCTTTCTTCACAATGTTGCCTTGGAGTCATACTGAAGTAGGCCACAATGTGACCGAAATGCATACATATATGATGTATTTAAATGTTATTGTAGACAAATGGAGTCTCCTTTCTCTCTCTCTCTCACCTATCATCATTAGCCTCATATTTCAGAAGATAGGCCTATAAACAATGCAGATATCACCATACCGAATTTGACAAATTGATAACTAATGTATCTAAGGATCGATAAGCTTTTAAAGCCTGCTTTTCAAATCCAGGTTAAGTAATGGATAAAGTAGGCCTAATCACTGACTCTATAACAGTGGTTCCCAAACTTTTTAAGCCGGGGCCCCCCTGAGGCTCCAGAAAATTTTCCACGGCCCCTTATTAAAAATAACACATCGGAAAACTCAACTATGGTTGGCTGCCGCGACCCCCACTTTGGGAATCACTGCTCTACTAAACAACTGGATCGCGCTTCCCATTGTGTGAGGATTAGGCGCGGTGAAGCCAGTAGTCGGACATCATCTCAGGCGGCCTGTTTACGTGGATTTCATACATTGAGTCTGTCTTGTAACTCAAGAAATTTAGTTCTGAATTCATAAATATTTATTTAAATTATAAATTAATGTTATGCCAATGTTTTTATTTACATTTTTAAAATTTTCTAGGTGCTTCAATTTCAAATTTGATTTTTGAGAATTTTTTAAGTCGCACCTCGTTAATAAATATTTCAAGGGACCGAGTAAAAAACAAGCATTTTCTGAGTATGAAATACGATTCGCTGAAATTTCCAATGCTGTTGTTTTATGAAGTAAGCTTGAGACTATTGCTTGTAACACAATTTTTTTTGGGAGAATAAATTCCCAATACTTATTTATTTTTTGGGAGAGAAAACTCCGTGCACTGAGGTATATGTAAACACTGAGAATCAACCAGAATTTCCAATTTCCTATTATATGTGCTTAGTTGTTTGTGTTTAATGGAACAAATCAGAAGTAATGGAACTATTGCATGACATGTGGTTAAATAACCCCACGATGATAAAAAAATTTTAACTTTTGTTTTTTAACAATAAACACCTCAACTAAATCACTTTCTGGGAATGAATTTCGTAATTTTTGAGGCAAAATCAACTATTATCCGAGATTTGAGAGAAAACGCATGGTATTAAAAGGTTGATTTACATAGAATTAGTTTCAAGGGGACGGAATCAAGGGAAAAATTCGTATGACCTGGGATTAAGTATTAAGCAGTGTCATATTATGGAAGTTCTACTGTAATTGAGATGACTTCATCCTTGGTATAAAACAGCTTTATGTACAAAAAAACTCTTTACATGTTTATACAATTACACAATCGCAATTAATGATAATTCTTTTATTATTCATTGGTTTTTGAATAAAATTAATTTCATATATTTTTTTCTGATTTTTGGTCCGTTTATATTTAAATTGTAAGTTTTTAAAAATATTTTTGGCACCCCATTTCATTTAGGACAACTGAACACATTGCTAGAAATATGTTTTTACATATTTTGGAGTAGTTCTCTATTTGTTGTAATCAGCAACCTTTTCATGCATTTCTCAGATGACATGCAAACTTCAGTAACGTCATTTGATGGGTAAATCAAACCTCTTGTTTTCCTACTAAGCAAATGATGAGATGTAGATTGTTCTGTCGGATCTGCTTCTAAAGCAGATATGCATGGGCGGGGGGAGGTGAATTTTCCTTTTTACCATCATATCCAGGAATGTATGCACATACACATTGTCTACAAATGTAGATAATGCAGTAATACTTTGCTACGTATATTTGTAATTCACGTGTAAAGTAGTTATTTTGTATATGAAAAGTATGTTAACTTTTCAATGGAGAAAAATTACTGAATCAGATTTGATTAAATTGCTTTATAATTTAATGAGATTTGTTTTCATTAATTCTACAGTTAACTTTCAATTTGGGATTCATAAATTTAATCTGCATAAGTATGTAACATAAGTTATTATACTATAATGCGATCCCACTTTCAGAGCCCAAAAATCAGCAAAAATTTATCCTCTTGTATAATGCAATCCCAATTTTTGACTCATCGCTAACTCATGAGAAATAAAATATGCAAGAATATACAAAAAAAAACCCACTATTTTTTTACAATTTTTAAAAATGGATAACCTGGATCTTTACAATTAAAAACCTTCAAAATCCGATTCCTTATCGTCTGATTCTTCAAAGTTCCTTAATACAGAACAGGCGGTGGTTTATTATAAAATAATAAAAGGGTAATTTTGAAGAAGACAAGAACGATGCACTTAGAGTAGACTATATGTACGTGTACTTTTATTGTATTTTCATATTTCGATTAAGATACGGTAATGAATATTCATTTCAACTTAATAAAAACATTCTTGGACAATTTCAGGAAAACAAGATAAAAGGGTAAAACCCATATATGGAAGAAGAAAAATCCACCAAGAAACTGTGGACACAACGATCAAACGAGCGATGACTATTGAGATTTGGAATGAGAACTGTGGATTTGCGGTTTCTTCTCATCGCTCGTTTGGCCCATATATGGTACTTAACTCCATCACAAAATTTGTTATTTGAAGATCTGATATCTATATTCTCAGTTATCAATAAACGACAACAAGACGGAAGTTATAATAAATGAAATATGATCGCAGTGACATTTTCGAAAATTCAGTTTTGCATTAGCTTTGGAGACGAAAAATTGAGGGGAAAAAAGGAATTAATATACTGCATATTGTTTATACTGCATAATGCACTCTGATGTACCAGCATATTCAATACAATGTGATAGTTTCATTTAAAGTCGTTTGCTCCCCCCCTCCCCTCCCCAGTCGTTGTAGCACCAATATTAGCCTCTGGTATAATAGGCCCCACAAATTTAAGTGGCTTTTCAGGTCAAAATTTATCGCATTATAGTAAAATAATTACGGTACCTACCTAAAAAATTTAAATCAAGAAAGGTGGTGAAGAAAAATGTATTTAACCAGCAGCTCGTTTTCACTATGTAAAGCGAGTAATGTTCACTTGTGAGGTGTAAGCAACATGGCGGATAGACAACTTCCAGTAGCTTCAGCCATTGGGGCAGGAAGCACGGTCCGGTTATAGAGATCAGTGGGCCTAGTGGAAAATATCCGGAAGATAACTGGTATGGCGTTCATATCCAAGCCAAGGAATGGATCGAGATTCTGAAGAATGTTATCATTGCTATAAAAACATAATTAAACATAAAAAACTTTAAATGTTCCGTTTAAATATATGAATATTTATATTCCGTATAAATATTATTGTAATTTTCTGATTGGTCGTCCTACTGTATAAATTCCGCCTTTTGCCTCATGTACTCTGTATTCTGCTGATTGATGACTACAAGGTAGCCGAAATGCGCATACGGGTTAATAAATTGTTGTGGGCAAGAGGTTGTTTATCTTTTTTCTTTGGTATTACGATTATTCACAGTTCCTCGGTTTGGTTATTTATGAATTTGATTACAGAAACTAGTTTTACATACTTCTATAATATAATTAACCCTCCTACCGTTGATCTAATATCGTCACACATGCACGATAAGCCTGTTTTGAGTTTTAACATTAATTGATTTTTGCTTTATAAGTTAATTTTTGAAAATGAATCTTGGGAAATTATGATTTTTTAAAAAAGTATAAACTGATTTGTTTGTTTTTGTTTCACGTTGAAACGACCAAGATATATTTGTGCGTTGTTTATCAAAACACTAACTTTGGGTCGGAAGTAAGGGACGCGGTTTGTAAACACTGGAAGTTACACTCACCTATAGGAGGCCTCGCACCATTACATTTTAAGTGGTGTTTGTTTTGTGAACCACATGTTTACAAGTGTTTATTGAATTTTAAATAATTGAATAAAAGAGCAATTTATTTGAATTAAAATCTTACTATTGTAAGCGTAAATTGTTTTATATTTAAAAATTATTTATATTCTTGTTTAAATTTAAATACTTATGTTCGAAATAATACGTTCCAAGTGCCGATTGACAGCACCCGATCCCGTTGTCGCTTCACCCGTTTCTCCTCCTGGGTAAAGGCATGCGCTGCCCCCGACCGTTTCCCCAAGCGCATAGCGATAACAGCTGCTCCGAGATAACAGCCGGGAGACTGTCGACTATTTTTCGAACGAGAGCCTCTGCCTAACTTCCGAACGCGGGTGACTTTAACCTACGCCACACTCGATGCAGTATGAATTCTCTCATTCGTCAACATCATGAGATATATGTTTGTTTGGATACTCTTCGTCTCACTTCTCAACCGTGCCCTTTCTGGTAAGGGTGACCCTAAAGTAGCAGTGCTACAACCAGCATAGTTCACAGAATCCCTGAAGCACCCAAACCCACCCAGGACCCACGGTAAGGGGGCATCCACTCAGGGGTCCACTCCGAAATAATCTTTCTTTCTCTAGATCCTGATGTTTCCAATGCCTCGTGTACCACAGAAAGCGAAACAGAATCATTTTCAGCGATCGCCATTAGCATCGCCATCTGGTGAGAAAAAAACAAATATCTGAAGGAGATTTTCGGTAACCACGGAGATTCATGGATATCGAGCTCCATTGCTAAAATGAAGTTTCTAGCTCCCGGTAGGGTGGGAACCAGAGACAGTCGAAGAAGGAGACTGCCCAATTCATCATTTTTTGTGTAACCACTTCCTGTTTTAGAGCTTAGACAACATTATCCAGGTGGCGCTTTTAAGTTTCGAATTTACAGTTTTGTTTCGATTTAAACCAGAGACTGTTTCTTCGACTGTCTCTGATTTAAACGCTGCGTGAAAATGAGAGATGGCCGACAGCATTCTCGCCACTATCTTGATATGCGCTTAGTTTGCTCTCCTCTACTCTAAACAATCCTAAAAGGGTAGTAAATTTTGTGCGGCAAAATATTTTAACAATCGTTATGGTGAAAAGGAACTTTCTTTTTTTGGATATCCATTAGAGGAAGACAGGTCAGTGAGAATTTAATTTTTTAAATAACATAAGCACAGATTGAGTAGCCTTCCCTAATTTTCTCAGATGATATTGGCCAGTCTTGTCGCATTCATGCGCTAATTTTATTAGCGTGTGATCTCTACGTAATAAGTAAATGATTTACCATATTCTTTAGAAATTAATTGTTTGAGAATTTCACGCGGAAAAAAATCACGTAAGTCCTTTGATGGTGAATATAGGTAAAAAATGGCCATATAGACATTAATGCAAATGATAAAGAGAAATATGCTATATAAATAACGCAAATAAATTCAGAGCATGAATTAGACATCATCCGAGAACATTAGGAAACGAATCTCTGGAATTTTTACTCATTCTTTGTTTATGTGATTTTAAAAAAATTAATTCTCACTCACCTTTCTTCCTTTAATGGAAATCCAAAAAAAGAAAGTTCCTTTTCACCATTAATTGTATAAAAATATATAAATAAATAAAATTAATAAATATACAGAATATAAAGATGCAGTAAAATAAACGAAGTGGATGGAAGCAACTGGAAAAGGTACACGTCACTTAATAATAGCTGTTATACGTCATATAATAACAACCCCTTAAGTTTGAGCAACATTTTCCAGAGGGAGCCACCAATAAAAACGGTTACAGATTTTAGTATGGGAAAAGTGAAAATTGTCCAGTCTCATTATCTTAACAGTCTCTGGTGGGAACTCTATTGAAAAGTGACGCTTCATGTACAATCGACCCAACTGCGCCTGCAGCGCCGCCCTATCGGCAGATAGAAAATTTACTTTCATTTTCCGTTTCAATGAAAAACTATCGCAGATCACGGTCGGCTTTAGTCACACCTAAAGAGAAAGCCTCGGCACGGAAACGTCATACATCATCTAAGTAGGGCACTGTTAATCAAATTTCTACCAATAATAAGCCCTGAATTTGCACTTCTTATGGTGATGACAGTTTCCGTGCAGAGGCTCTCTCTTTAGGAGGTGATGCCTTAATGCGATCTATGCGACACCTGGCGCGATCTGTTTTCCTTAGCTTCTCGAGACAATGGAAAATGGCCGAAGCTGGATGACCATGTAAAGTCGGTCTCACTATACGGAAAAATCTGCAAAGCCACGTTACCAATTGTCATCTCATATCAAAGCGCAACCAATAAAACAGAAACTGAAACCATAATGGCTTAAAAGAAACTGAAACAGTGCTTCATGTCTGGGAGCACTACGCGTGCGCAGTCGGAGACTACTTTACGGGGCAGAGGTGAAAAAGAAGTGACATGCTTTCTCACACTGCCTTGCAACATTTTTCATATAGTGAGACAGAGTATATATCTACAGACCGTGTCAGTAACCAGCTCTCTTAGCGGAACTGATAACAATTGTTCACTCTCCTTTGTTTATGCCTTGCGATTTCAGTTCAGATCGTATTCCAAGCAAGGAAAAATATTCTCCAATGATCCTTATAGTTATATTTTTTAACTATGTATTACGTGAAATTTTGAAAGATAAATTAACATTGACGTACATTTCTAAGGTAAATGAAATGATGCTCAAATGCAGAATACACAACACACCAATTTTGTTCTGTGAGTAGGAATAAAGTAAACCTAAATCAATGGCTTTGTGGTTATACTAATTCTTTGTTGTTTATAACTGGACGTAAGTTAAATATACAGGTGGATGAGTTTCTGTTGCCTTCGCACTTTCAATGTATATGGTTCTGATCCTCAAAACATACAGGGACGGGACACATTAATATGACCACCTGCTAGTATCCGGAATATCCACCTTTGGCAGCAAGCACAGCAGCTAGTCGACGTGGCAGAGAGTCAATAAGTCCTCGGAAGGTGGTTACAGGTACCTGAGACCATTCGGCGATTAGTGCATCCCGTAATTCCATCACCGTGCGTGGTGGAGGGTCCAGCTTGCGGACATGGCGATCGAGATGGTTCCACAAATGTTCAATGGGGTTTATTGTAAAGTAAGGATATGACTCTCCCTCTATTTTTAAATAAATCATTAATCAAAGGTCTCAATTCTGTTTTTAAATCTTTTAATATTTCGTTAACTTTTAGCAATCCCAACCAGACCAGGCATTTATTACCTAACCCAAAGGACCACATTCCACCACTACAGAAATCAGGAATATACGAAGCCAGATGTTCCCAATGCCTCATGATGTACAAAGGACAAACTTTCCGTAATATTGAAACAAGATTCGAAGAACACATGAGACACACAAGATATGGTAGAGGGAATCAGTCATCCATAGCCAAACACTCTCTAGATACCGGGCATGAATTCTTAATAAACAATGTAAAACTTATTGAGTCAATAAACAAGAAACACCTTCTGAACGCCTTCGAAAGCTTAGCCATTCAAAAAACAGATAAAAAATTGTTACTCAACTTAGATAGGGGCCCTATTAGCGAATCACAATTGATCAAATGGGCGACGCACTTACCCAATCAATAAATTTCAGTTGGATCTTTTTGTCTTGATTGGCTTCCGTTCGTTATAAATACTCAGCATGTTCTATTTCAAGTCAGTTCTCTCAAGTTCTCTCGAGGGGCTCCTTGGCTGCTGAATGATGAAAGCAAAGCTTTCGAAAAGCGCTTACAGACTCAGGTCGTATTTTTTCATTTTATTTTCGGTCTTTTTCTTTTTATGTTTGTTCATTTCCTGTTTCGTTGTGAAAAAAGAGTTTTATTTTATTCTTAAGTTAATCATCCTTCTATATTGGCTATACCTTTTAGTACCAAACTAAAAATATACAAAATTTCAGATTTCTAGACCTTTCCGTTCAAAAGTTATAACTTAATTTGTATTTCAGGCCTCGGGATGTTCTGGCGGGCCGCATATACCAACATCACATTTCTTGTATATTTGCTATATTTCTTTAGTACAGTCATCAAAGGGAAATAATCCACAAGAGTTTAATACTTAATATTATATTTCATGCTAATGTGTTGTTTTAATAGCTTTTTTAATAATAATTATTTAGATTTAATAATCTTAATAATGTTAACTCTAAACGTAATATTAAATTATTAAAAATAAATTAATATTGAAACAGTAAAACTTAGAGTAAAATTTAAGTGTGGATTATTTCCCTTTGATGACTGTACAACACTATAAATATTCAACATTTCAGCATCCTAGATCGTTTCGTTCAAATGTTATCGCTTCAATTGTATTTGGAGCCTCAGGACCTCCGGATCAGTGAGAATCAGTGAGTCGGAAATTTTAACAATACATATAATTCCTGTCCTTTGTGCTTTTCTTAGAATTGATAGTTATTAGAATTTAACATTTTCTTGAAAAGCTTTACAAATGAGCAGTAAATGAAAATAATGGAGAGTTAGCAGACTATTGAGAAACAGTGGAAAGGCGGCAGAGAAAGCAGCCCCTTTACTCGGTGCTGTATCGATTTTTCCAGCACACGGCTTCAACTAAATAAGTGGTGAGTGATCCTGTGGCCGTCGATGCAAATGTGTCAACAGAAGAAACTGCGACTGCCAGATCACACCAAGTGATGAATGCACCAGTTTTGCTTCAAGACCTCGAGAGCAGAGTGTGAATTGCAACAGTTTACCAATTAGAAAAATTGATGGGAAAATTCCGCGACCTGGATTCGAACCAGGAACCTCGACTGTCATGGTCGAACCCTCTATCAATTGGGCTATCACAGACACTTGAACAGCCATGTTGTCACTAAGTGTCTTAAAGATAACCAAGTTGTCAAGAAGGAAAGCCCAATGGGAGGTGGGCACCCGGTTCACAGATCGTGAATTTCTCCTATCCAAAACATCAGAAAGTTTGATGAACACACCATAAGAAATAAAGAAATTAAACTGGAGCAAACACCAAACATCAGGTAAAGACTACTTGGTTGTCTTTAAGACACTTATGACAGCATGGCTGTTCAGGTGTCTGCGATAGCCCAATTCATGGTTTCTTAATTGAAGAGTTATGACACTCGTAACTGTTCAATGCTATCGGCGCGAACCAGAAGATGTATCGGAAGTAGATAGCGGACGAGCAATCTATGCTTCATTTATTAAATTTTTATGAATCATTTTGAATCATTTATTTAAGATAAAAAGCTTAAAATGTATAACTAGCTGTGCCTTAAAATAAACATCGATAACTTATGCTTTATATGTTGAATTCTATTGTATATCTGATTATTTAAAGCATACTTCGATGTTTCGCCATCTGGTGGACAAAATAATAGCGGGATCGCGTTTAAACGGGAGTGTCATAAGTTATGACTCATAACCTCTTCAATTAAGAAACCATGGCCCAATTAGTAGATGTGTCGACCATGACAGTCAAGGTTCCTGGTTCGAATCCATGTCGCAGAATTTTTCCATCCATTTTTCTAATTAATATCATTTACCTGATGCTTGCAGTTTGCTCCAATTTAATTTCTTTATTTCCTAACAGTTTATCAATTGTTGGAATTGCAGTGTACACAGACACAAACGATCATGTACATCCATCGCCATCCAAGAAGAGAATTTTGGAATTGTTGAATTTTTAGATAAACAAATGAATTTTTAAAGGTCAGATCACACAAAATAGAAGAACTACAGCCATAGCCAGGGCTGAAAAAACGTCCCAAACTACTGTTTCATTTTCATTCTATTTCCTCCCACTTTCGTAGCCATACACATTATTCTACACATTGTTTCTCTGGCACTATGGTAAACTCGCTCAGCTATACACAACATTCCAACACGAACCGGGGAGAACTGTTAAAGGACCATCCATTAGTAACATTAAAAAAAAAAAAAATTTCGGTTTTTCTATATGAATTTTTACTGTTTTAATGTGTTAATTTTTACTGTATATTCCCATTCAGATATTGCAGACTTTCATCAAAAAAAGAGCCCGAGCAACGCCGGGTATATCAGCTAGTAACTTACATAAATTTAATACCGTGTGTTTCTAAAGTTCCCGAACTGCCCCTTCTGTATGTAGGGAAAGCCTAACCTATGACAGCAGGAGTAATGTTCTGCCAACCACTAAAATATACCATGGGCTGTATTTCATTTGTTTGTTTTCACGCAATAAACGCTTTTTAAACTGTTATTGTACCGATATAAGCTTAATACCGTGTAGCGTAGATTTTATAAATAAAACTTCTAGTATTTTTTACTTTAACTTTTTATTTCACTCTCATATTCGCGTATTTGCATTTATGTAAAATAAATAGCGGGATTCGTAACGACTGGGAGCATCCATTAATTGAAAAAAAAAGGTTGAGAGACAGAAGCTCCTGTCTATCAGCCCTTCAGTATATCTGCACAACAGTACGTTATGCAGGAAAAATCATCTCCTGCGTTCGGGAACTGTTGAAACATACGGTTTATATTTTTACGTTAGATGCTTGTAATAATACCTCATTATTTTTAATTATGATATGCATCATTTTAGTTTCTTTAAAAAAAAAATAGAAAAAATACAAAATAACTTTTCTAAAGTGCATCAGAAAAACAAGAGCATTTTTTTGTATTGAAAGCGACAAAATAATATATAAAGCCGCCTGACCGGTTGGCAAAATAGGTAATGTGCCAGCTTCTAGATCGCTGGGCTGCGGGTTCGAGTCCCGCCATAGGGCATGGGTTTGTTTGTCCTACTCACGATCAAGTGTTCTCAAGAAAACGTTATCAATGCGTTATTTCGCACCTAACTGCGCCTCCTTTTCAGGTTAATGCATCGCATTGCTGTAATGTAATAAAAATATAACGCAAAAACCATTGAAAAATAAGAATACATAAGAATTTCGTATACGTTAAGTCAAAGTATATGAATCCACCAGAACACTTTATTTCGAGAACTATCGGACAGTAAAGTGACTCGCATGAGTTCGGAGAAAGAGGCACAATTTATTAAATATTTATTACTTTGAAAATCCCATCCTTGCGAGTTTTTACGGTGCAACCATAAACTGAAAAAAAGGAATTATTATTTGTCTATTATAGCAAGTTTCTGGTTATGAAATAGTGATCTATACACGCTTGGAGTCTTCCAATATGGCCGACGCCTAACAGGTTTGGTTTGGTTTGTTTGGTATTAACGTCCTTTTCAACTGCCATGGTCATTTCAGGACGGCGTTATAGGAGCCGCAAATTTTGCCTCGCAAGGGTTCTTTAACGTGCAGCCGGCAAACGACTACACGGGACCAACGGCTTTACTTCCCTTCCGAAGGAAGTGCGTGATCTCAGGATTTTCCCCTGAAAAAATCCTCGTCGTCCTCGGCCGGGGTCGAACCCGCGTCCTCGGGCATCAGAGGCGATCACGCAACCCCTGAGCCACCGAGGCCGATACGTCTAACAGTAGGCTTCAAGATTATGACGTCTTGCCGTCTCCTGTTATTAAACCTTCTTGACTGTAATCGAATTGTTAAATTCAACAGTTGTACAGCGCTGTACGAAGCGCTGCAGCAATAGAGTGGTTAAAAGCATTGTTGAGCTTTGTTGAAGGCCCAGACGTGTGCACCAGAGCACTGATTCGAGATTACAATTTGCAGTAACCCTTTTCGTTGCTTGGTCTGTTGCATGAGCTTTCTTACAAATGGTGGCATTCATGAGTGAAGACGATTTTGTGTAAGAAAATATACACTTTCCGTTACAATTAGATACTGACACGGCTAAGAAGGTCGTAAAAGGTGCATTAATGATTTTGAAAAGAATTCTTATCGAGATGTTTAATAATGGGCAAACGTATTGATTAAAAAAAAACCGGCGACGTGACGTAGGATTGTTTTCCTGTACGAACGAGGCGAACTTGGCAGACAGCGTGCACAACGGCATGTTTGCAGCAGAGAGATAACAACAGCGTGCTTTTCATAACCGCACTGCTGCGTGCACCGTAATACAGCATGAAGTAATTTTTGATGCTACTGTTAAATTTAACAACTGTTGAATTTAACAACTCGCGGTAAGCTGTTAGCTGCAAACAAGATGGTAACTATATTGGTAGACGGTCAACAAGGATCGTACGTCATGTCGCTGGTTTTTTAAGCAATGCGTTTTCTCGTTATTAGGAGCTTTAGCATAAAAACTACTTATAAGAATGCGCCCTTGGTCTGTACGTTTATCCGTCCGTCCGCCGTTTGCACGATAACTTGAAAACGAATTAACTTTTTCAAAATCTGTTTTCAGAAATATGACCATCAAAGTCTTAGCTCGGCCGTATCAAAATTTCAGAATTTTTCGTGGACCCGTTCAAGTCGAATTCACGTGCTAAAGCAGTGAGTGTAAAGACTATAAAGATAATGGCATGTCATATAACAATCGATTTGTCAAGAAGGAATACATTGTTACTTTCTGTTCATCTTTGAAGCATTACTGACATCGGCGCGCGCACGTGAAATCGCTTTCTCGACACACGATTGCTCAAGTGCTCATAATCTATATTATTCAGTAGCGAAAGAATGGAGCTACTTATTGGTTTTATAATATCAGTCCGTCACCTTCATAATTTCTACATTTTTTGAGGTAGAAGATTGAAATTCGGAATGTAGCTTCCTCTGGGCATGCCCATCCGCACTATTTAGTTTGGTTTTGATTGGTACAATGAAGTCGGAATTACGGGGGTGGGATTCAGAGAGGTCAACATATCCATGTGCTATTTAGGTACATAAAGGCGTGAAATTCGATATCCAGATTCCTCTAGGCAAGATATACATTACTATGAAGTTTAGCCCAGTTGTTCCATTGGGGTCGGATATGCGGGGGTAGCAGTCACTTGGTCCTTAGAACTATGGCAGCATATAGCATGTGATATTATCATACGTTCGGAAATGATGAGAAAGGAAAGAAAATACGAGCTTTTTTACATTTTCTACATATTACGTTCGAGAAAATTAATTTTTTGATTAAAAAACTTGCAGGTAAAAAGTGCAGGTAAAGGGGTAAAAATAGATGACTCCCCGCGCTCTCCTCCCCCCCGGGGGGGGGGGGGCCCCCCCCGATAATTTCTTTTTAATAAATGTATAAATATATATCTGCTTCACTGCTAAAGCTCCTCCTTGGAATGTTTACAAGATTTTATTAATCATCTAATTATAACGAAAATTACATATTTTTGAAGTGGAAACTTCTATAGGCGCACAGCATACAAAATTTTGTTGGAGAGTGAAAGTGTCTGATCCGTCACGCTCGGAAGTGAAACGTTTTCCGGTAAAACACAGGAAAATTCGGATTTCTTTATTAGTAGGGCGATCAGCATTTTGTATGATAACTTGAAAAAGAATTAACTTTACCACACTCTGTTTTCACCAATCCATTAATATGGGACAGAGCACGAACAAGATCGAACGTGAGATACCATGAATATGTACGTGCTGTAATGGTACAATTATGATACCCCCTTAAAAATTTCCTATAACCAGATATGCCATGTAAAATACCAAACAATTCGTCACGACGTGTCATGAATGAATATATAAGAATAACTAGTGATAGCAAATACTGGTCTAGTGTTACGTGTACGTGTAAGGATGTCTCATAAATGAATATAACGCGCAAATAATGATACTGGGAATTGTTTTAGTAGCACGTGCCCTAATGGTACCATATGGTACTGTTGTAACTTTCAGTGCTAAGATATGGCATATAATATATCAAACAACTCGTAACAACGTGTCATGACTGAATATAGCGGGTAAATAATTGTATTGGTGATTGGTTTAGTAGCACGTGCCCTAATGATACCATATGGCACCCTATGTTACTGTTGTAACTTTCAATGCTAATATAGGGCATGTAATAAAAGAAACAACTCGTAAAAACGTGTCATGAGTGAATATAACGAGTAAATAATGATAGTGTGAAATTGGTTTAGTAGCACGTGCCCTAATGATACCATATGTCACCATATGGTACTGTTGTAACTTTCAATGCTAAGATATGGCATGCACAGTCTGTTTCATAATTTATTGGACACTTCAAAAATGCAAAACTACGCGGTGGCTTTTGAAAAAAACAATCCTATATGTTTACTTTACCATTACACTAACACCTGTGTACAAATAATATGTAAACAGCACTGCGTAATAAAATACTATACTACCTAAATAAAATATTCAGTGATGTCGTGTTCAGTACTTGTTACGTTCATTTTCGAAATAACTGTCATATTCATCTTCTGTGGCCAGGATCTAATTTGTTTCTTTTTATTTGAATTACGCACAATTTCCTCTTTGCAGCGTTTGCAAGAAAGCGAAAAACATGGAGAAAGTAAGATTTCTATGAACGAAAAAGCTTTCCACCTTGTCAAAGTGATTGCTACATGCAGGCATACGCCATGAATATAATAACCTAGGCTATGATGCAGGAACGAAACAACTAGGTATCGTTTTCACTCGTTAAAATTCGATGTTAGCAGCTTATTTTAAAAGGTCAAACGATTAAATGTTCAGAAAAATAGACAAATAAAGAGAATTCGGTTAATGTTCACTATCTCGAATGTTCGCAAGTTGAATGTTCAGTGTGCGCACAAAATCCGCAAAAGCTGACGCGATGCACAAAACTAAAGAAATACGCCCACCCCCTCGGGGGCGGGGGGAGATAATTTCTTGTTCCTACGATATAACAAGACAGTACATATGCTATAGTAAATGATCAAAATGGCCTCCGTTAGATTACAAGGAAGTCTGTGCACGTCAGGAGAAAACAATTTTCTTCAGACGTTTCTTTGAATTGTCGTAACTCTTCTTCTACTATAGGACACCTTCAAACCATTATACTATAGAAAGAAGCGTCTTCGACCCCATGTTCAAATGACATTTTTTACTTGTTTTGTTCACTGGAACATATCCTGAAAGTTTGTACACACTATTCAGAAACACCCTGTATATTTACAAGCGACAGCTTACAATAAAGAAAAGTTGTTGTTTACTATTATTGTTGCAAAGAATATAATATTTAATTTCTAAATTGGTGGCAAAGCCTACATGAATTAAACCTCTTAATCCATTAGACTTTGGAGATGGTAAATAAAATACGCAAAAGCAGAATTTAAAACGATATTAGAGGCGCGTTATGGTGGCATAAGGAGTGGGATCGTCATTGAGCTCGGCAGATGGAAAAGGTGGTACGAAAAATTAATAGGCATACGCATAAAAAAAATTTCTAAAATTTAAAAAATAGTACTGATACTGTTTATCGATACTCACATTCTTTATTCGATGCCACGATCTTATCGAATAACCGATATCGATACCGATACTTCCAATATCGAAAGAAAGTATCGATGCTTACTCATATCAGTAGTATCGCAACGTCCATACTTGGAACTGTACCGTAGCAATACCTAAAAAGAAAGCCAAACAATGTATGAAGTTTCAATGCACAGGCCTTATCTCTCGGTGGTCACGACTGTACTGAGGCAACACCTCCTAGAAAGAAAACCGGTGCACTGAAAATTCATACATTGTTACATGATCATAACAGTCATAATTTAGGACTTATTATTGATAGAAATACGATTAACAATGCCTTTTTAAGATGATGTAACAATGTATGAATTTTCAGTGCACAGGCTTTCTTTTTATAGTCCATCCAGCCTTAGTTTGCGCAAAATGTGATGGACATTACAATTGTTATGTATTGTTTAATTTTTGTTGTAACAATGTCCAACAATTGAAACGGCCATCACATTTCGCGCAAACTAGGGCTGGATGAAGTATAGGAGGCGTTGACCGAGGCCTATGAGATAACAAGGCATGGACGCGGAAAAGTCACCTGACCATCGGGGTGCTAGCAACAATCCAACTTTCATTGTTTCCAAGAAACAGAAAAACACTGATTGTTGGAAACAATGAAGGTTGGATTGTTGCTCGGACCCCAATGATCAGGTGACTTTTGAGCGCCCTGGTCTGTCTCTCGTTGGCCTCGGTACTGTATCCATATTTAACTTAAATTATAAATTACTCACGAATAAATGAATGATTGTCATCGAGAAGACGGCGTTGGGGAAAGTTTCAGAGCTGTAGATAGTTAGGAGTGAACGAAATATTGATTAGAAAATTAGAGCACAAACACACAAACAAGTGAAGTTAAATGAAAGTGCATAAAAAAATCTTAGATTTCCTTTTATTCCAGATTGAAAGAGGCAATTTATTTGTCAAATCTATGCTAAATTTTAAATACAGAATTCAGTTCGTTGAATTGTGTGACGGCTCTATATAATTTTGAATTAAATTCGTAAATCAAAATTTAACGTATAAAAAAAAATCTGTTACACCTATTACAATTTTATTATTACAATTATAAATAAAATTAAGGCATGTATTAAAATATTGTATTATAACCTTTTTTGCCTTTATTACACAAAAGTTTTAAAGCCTCCAACGAAATCAATAATTTTTAATTCGTATTCATATGTAAATCTTCAAAAATAAGAGCAAAAGTTTTTTTTAGAATTCATTTAAATGTAGGTCCTTCCAGCCATCCAAAATTATTAACTTTAACTGTGATTTTGGCCATGTTTCCGAATAGATAAGACGTGTGTGCCTATTATATCTTTCAGTCACTTTTTGACGTTCTATCCGAATCTGAAGTCAAAATCAAAATATTCGAAAAAAATTTGGCGATGGAACGACCGACTTCACGAACACAGTAACGATGCCTTTAATTAACATTCGTTAATGTAGTACCACGCATTCTCAACTGGTTTAATTTAAAATGCCCACCCAATCAAGACATTGACAATGGAAATGATAACTTTTCCTTATTGAATAGGCCCAATAGGCGATTTCAAAAAGTTCAGGTAATGCTTTTCTCGTAGAATTTCAAGGCGGAAAACGTGCTGAAGATGTGCTTAATTGTCTTCTGATCACATCGGATCCTCTTATTTCTAGTTTGAAAAAAAGTTCCCCCCAGAAAAGCAAGTTTCTTCGAAGAAGCTTTATAATTGTTAAAATCACCTAACATTAGTTTAATGTCAAACAGTGATACTGAGTCTGATTAGTTAATAGAAGATGAAAAATGTTTTTAAAAACTCAATCTTAAAATATAAAAAAGGCAATGTGAGGAGCGCTACATCTTTCTTTTTCCTGATCTTAAGATGTGTTTTCTTTTAACATATTATTATAACAACTTTCACACATCGTACTGGAATTATAATAAAAAAAATAATGTGTAATGATACTGCCAACATTATTTATTAATCAATACTGCTTAAAAAGTGTTTTAATTGTCATTTACTTCTCAAGATTTAAATAAAATATTTTATGCCAAGAATTAATGCATTTGCCCCCACTGTGCATCGGTTAGAACGAGCGCGCAAAAAGATTCGATCGAGTCTTCTAAAGAGTTATTTTCGTCTGTCAATCGTTAAATTGCAGCCTAACAATCTCTGGGTAAAAAGAATTTTCTGAACCGACATCGTTAACGCTAAATGGGCCTGAGGCCAACATAGTCTGAACTTCTAACGTATTCAAATATTACACAATTATATGCACATAATTTCATTATTAATAGCTAATTTTTCGTTTTCTTATCACTTATCTCTTCAACAGAGACTCTTACAGTACAGAGACTGACAATACTCAATCTCCACATAGAAAATGTGCAACCAATTTTTCGCACTACCAGCATTACAGGGACAGTTGTTAAACGACATCATCGTGATACCACATTTCAATGGCTATTCTGCAACTATCCTTCTGCAACTATTTACTTTTGCCAACACGAATACAATTGCTGAAAACTTTCCTGGAAGCCTTTGAAAGAGATAGTCTTCAGGGCAGCTTTCGCTGCTTCCTGAATCTCAGATGCACTCTTGAAACGGAGTCCTTTGAGTTCGTTTTTCAGACGGGAGAACAGGTAAAATTCTCATGGAGCGAGATCGGGCTAGTAAGGAGAATGTGGAAGGACTGACGTTCCCATTTTGGCCAATGCCGCCTGCACCATAAAAGTCTGATGTGCGGGGGCATTGTTTTGCTGCAGTACCCAAGCCTTACTTTTTCAGAGTTCTGGACATTTCCGGCGAACAGAATCACGGAGGCAAGACAGGTAACTCTCCTTGTTCACTGTCGTTCCTTCCGGTACGAACTCGTAATGCACCATGCCCTTCCGACGAATGCGAAAAACTGCAATTTACTGACACGCATGGTTTGGAAAAACTCTGCACTGCGCAGCTGTTTTCTCCTTACCTTGTTTCCTAATGTGCACTTTTTATCACGAGTCACAGGTAAGTTCACATCACAGCAGGGTCTACGATCGAGAATAAGCATTATCATATAAATAAACGAGCATGCACAATAGTTCTCGGGGGGGGGGGGGGGGCCCCGGGGACCAGGCCCAAAAAAAAGGGGCCATAATCTCCCCCCCCCTCAGAAAAAAAAAAAATGGTACGGATTCATTAATACATGAAGTCAAAAATTTTTTTCCATTGTTCAGGTTAAGTATCGCACACAAAAATCCAGAAACATCAAACTCTGGACCAAATAGTAACTGATTAATCACTGGACATCTCTGTTGTGCTTGTATCTCTTGATGTCTGCTAGGTTCACTTTCCACAAACGGACGTCCCAAGGAGGTTCTAGACGCAACAGTATCTCCGTATTCTTATCAGGGATACTCTTCACGCGGAAAGGGCCTTTATACAGGACTTCTAACGTACCCTCTACTCCTCTACGAGATGGTATCACTCTACTCTTCACCCATACTCAGTCGCCGATCTTATAATGATGATTCAGATTTTCCGCGTTTTTCTTTGACTGCGGCTTATTTCCGTAACGATTTACGTACGCTTTGCAACACATCCAATCGCGGTGTTTTGTGGGTTTGCAGTCAAGCTGTAGATCACAGTAATCTGTCCCGTACATTAGCTGGCTCGGCATGTACCGTGTTTCTGAATGCGGCGTATTTCTAGTTGCGAACAGAGTAGCTTTAATGTTCAGGTCCCATTCTTCTTGAGTTTTACCAAGCAAGCAGAGCCTCACTTTTACCACACTCGCGCTTGGATCTTGTGAGATGGTACGGAACCTTTCAGTCGAATTTTGAAGCACTTCCACTTTTCCATTCGCTCTTCAATTTTGCATACAGGTTTGTTCCTGATGACAACAGATTTTAGCACTTTTTCTTTCCAATTTCGGGTTTTTTCCCCCCACAAAAAAATTTAAATAGGTTCATTTTTCCTGCATGTCTATGGAGTTTTATTTGCGTGGAGCAGTTTTTGACGTCAGAATTTGTTTTGCCAATAAGATTGTTTCTTCTAAGTGATAAAACTTAAACTTTCATTTTGAGAATAAGGGTGGTTAAAAATGGTTCATTTTCTCTTTTACTTATTTCCTTCAGGGTCCGGATGTACAGTCGGGTGCAAAAAGGTTTTTACCTGCTTCGTAGGGGCTGAGCTTAGCGGATGTTGATCGGTTGCATAATCAGGTACTTGTACTAGGAGTCATGGCAGATTAGAATGGAAATAGGGTAGCAGGTATACGCCTGGGATGTGCTCGTCACGAGCTCTCTCCTGACAATAATAAGCGATAGCGGCTGCCTCGAATGGCAGAGTTCGAATCCGATATGGATAGACATTTTTTTTTTGTGTGTTCATTATCGCGTTTTTGCTTCGTTTAAGTTTTAAACGGCGTATGTAAAGAACACCATAAACAGATTAAATTTTTTTCACCCAAGTGTGCAATTTGATCTGTTTATTTGAGGGTTTAAAAAACTTTTCATGTTACTTGTCATGGCATGCTTTTCTCTATATTTTAGTTTTTAATAAAATATACACTAATTCATACTACCGTTACTTTTACAAAAATCCTCTTTTGTTCAAATCATTTAATATTCTCTACTATTAAAATATATAATCCTATATATTAAAACGCAAAGCATTTTTTGTAAGAGCAAAATTGGCACTTTTGCGCATGGGCATCTGAAGCCAACAAAGAGAGTTACGACAATCCATCAGAAGCCAGGGATTGTTGTAATGAGACAATATTCAATCATTGTTTTGAATTAAATAAACCGTGACCACCGAGAGAAGGCCTCCGCAATGAAACTAAATACATTGTTGCATCACATAGATAGTGCATTGTTATTCGTATTTCTACCAATAATAAGCCCTGAATTTGCTCTATCT
>JAHWFO010105658.1:22329-39012 GCA_023313115.1 Rhysida immarginata
AGAAAGAGCTTTAAAAACTGATCATTTTATCCACTGACACTTTATGTCTCAGTTTAATACTTTCAGAGAAATTTAGTTTAAAACTATTTTGATTTTATATATTAACTCATTTCTTATTCTTTGTGCAAAATGAGATATTTCAGGTCTGACAATTTTTTATTTTATTATTTTTTAATTAAAGAGATGGGAATTAATAATAAGATGGATTGTTCTCCGTCAAATTATGACGGGATCCATCTAGTTATATAATAAATTTAAAAAAAAATTCGAATGGTTTTGGCATAGTTGTCGTTGGTTATTTTATATACACAAATATACAAAAAATGAGATTTGTAATCTTTCAAGCAGTCAAAAGAAAATAGCTTCCACTTACACCTGTAAATCACTTCCGCATCACACGATAACGAGCGCTGCATCAGCTTATCTCTTGATCACGCATATAATTATATCGATGCTGTGCACCATTTATGTTGCACTATTAACCAAATAGATTAGTTTATTATTAATAAAACAAAAATTCTCATCAGAACAGCCAAAATAATCTTTTTGGCAACATAATTGAGCACGTGAGAACCTTTTTCTGCAACAGTGAGAACTATCCTGAAGCAACTAACATTAAAAAGACATTCACATACGTTATAACCACTTTCGGAGACCACTCGGTACGATTCAGCGCATGACACACATATTTGACACATACGCATTTCAGTACTGTTCATTTTGCCGCATACCGTACTTGAACTATTCTTGGTCCAAATATCTAAGTCGTACGTGAATTTGCCACAGAGGGGTTGACCGGACGCGAACGTCAAAATTAGGCCTATTTTTTGATTTTTTTTGCATTTGCCCCCCTTAAAATCGATTTTCAAAAACCAATGAATGCCTCCTTACGTCTTCTACATCATCGTGCGCAATTTTGAAGCTCTCTGCATTTCCAAATTGGATTTAGGCGGCAAAAACACAAAACGGGGGTCTAATTTTTGGGCCTCCCTGGCCGCCTTCACAAAGCGAAAATAAAAAAAATACATTGTTTTTTGGAAATATCTCCGAGAAGCTTCCCTCCGAGTTTCGTTGCTTTATCTTTATTCCCCGCAAAGATGCATCAAAATATCAGAAGATTTTGTGAAACACCACCGAAAATCGACTTTTTTCAGTTTCCGCACCCTTAAAATTCGAATATCGAAAATCGTGGAAAATAATTTTTTGGCTTGGTAGCTAGAAACATCCCTGCAAAGTTTCGAAGATCAGCGTTCATTGGGGGTGGAGACAGGCGACCAAACGAGGAACTACTTTCTGCCCCCCAGGGGGGGGGGGGCAAATTTCGAAAAACCCCGTCTTAACACGCCCTACGCTATCCCGTCCTATGACCCCACCGAGTTTCGATTTTGCTGTGCGATGATGAGTCAGTGAGTCAATCAGTGGATGTCCTCTTTTATATACACTATATAGATAAAGTCCAGGTCAAATTTGAAGCCCCTCGTATATATCTCGAAGTCGAACCTGGGGGTCTAGGCTGAGCTCATCGACAAGCAGTCGACTGTCGACAAGTGTCGATGGTCACGTGGTTAATGACGCATTTGTCGATTCGAGCTAGCATGAACACGACTTGTCTACAGAATATACAGTGTACACTTGTTTACTTGTCCAGGGTTGCCAGGTTGGGCGATTTATCGCAAATTGGGCTACTTTTTTGTTCTAATTGCGACTAAAATTTCAAATTTGCGATTGCGACTAAATTGGGCTACTAAAATTACAAATTTGCGATTTTTGGGCGAAATTATTGTCAAATAACAAAAAAAACTGGTTTTAGACAGTTATTAAAACGAGGACGAGACGAGAAGACCAATGGAAGACCAGAGGTGTGATTAGGTCATATCATAGTTCTCACTCTTCCTATCAGCAATGCATTCGTCGAAAGAGTCTTTTCCATCATGAATAACGTCAAAACTCCTCTACGAAATAGAATGGAGTTACCTTTGTTAGACGCAATCATTAGAATAAGAACACAACTTCAAAGTGAAAACAAATGTTGTAATTCTTTCATCCCAACTAATGAAATGTTAACAGGATTTAACAATTCAATTTATAGCGATGTCTTTTAATCTTTGATTTTGATTTGTATTTTTTTGAAGAATAAAAGTTTGTAATTTACGATACTTAATTTTTGAACAAGCCTCGTAATACTAATTCTGATAGTAATACTAATTTTAAATAAAATTGGTAGAGACTTTGCAACACAACAAAGGGAGAACAGAGTTTCCGACTAGTTTCGCCATTTATTCCCGGCTTTATCAAGGATACACACAAGAGGACATAAGCCTTTATATACAGAAAATATGGTACAGAATGAGAACATGATTGGATGAAGAAATAACAAATAGTAAATAATATAAAGTGTACAGTGGCGATATTGAAAGGAGAATGGTTGCATAAGGAACCAATAACAGTGAAAATATAAGGAAATCTTGAGAGGAGAATTAATTGAAATATAAAGGAAAAAGTGATGTCATAACACAAACAAAATTGAAAACGCGGACCTAGAAGAAGACTCATCCGGAGTTAACGTAAACTAAGGTATCAATAAAAAATGGAAAGGAAAGTAAATATACAAATTTGAAAAATTACAAGATATCGGATAAAGAATTTAAAATTGAATAAATGTCAAAAACGGTTTGGCAATTGAGGAGATGCTCTGGAGAGGAGATCTTAGCTTTAAAGATCTCAATAGCTTCGAGAGTGGCAGTCTTGAATGGGTCGTTGCATAGATGGAGAACGGTCATGATTTCACTTTGCTCTTTGGGGGCATGTCCCGTGCGGGCAAGGTGGATCGCGTAGTGCGAATTATTATCTCGTTTTTTGAAGGAATCCATGTGTTCTTTGAATCGTTTATTGAAATTGCGGGTCGATAGGCCTATGTAGTATTTGTCGCAAAATCCACAGTTTAAAAAACGAGATAATAATTTGCACTACGCGATCCACCTTGCCCGCACGGGACTCTACACCGTCGATTTTCTAGTGTAGACTTTGACCATCGACAACTGCCTTATTCTTGTCTACAATTCAAGAGCAGTCGACTATGCACTTGGGGATCATTATTTCAGAATTTAGCAACAGATTTCTTATTAAAATCTTTTTTACTTCGTTTCCGGCCGGCAGGCTAAATACACATAGCTCAAGAATACATATTTTATAAAAATATTAACAAAAACTTGTTTAAAAATATTTACATACATGAAGTGCTCTCTTGTGCTACGAATCTTGAACTGTGAAAAAAATAATATAGTGTGTCTACAGGTATGTTTTTATGTATGTATTTATGTGTATACCTGGATAAATGTGTAAAATTATGTCGAAATGTGTGTAAACTTTTGTATATCAGTGTATATCATCTAGCCATACGTATGTAAACTTGTGTATAAATGTGTAATATGCCACTTATCGACGGTTAGATTTTGTCGAGATCGACAGCTTGTCGACGAGTTCAGCCTAGACCCCCTGCTCCTCGTCTCGATACTTGACTTGTCGATTCCTTCACGTGCTCCTCTATTGCCGAGCTCTTCCGAGAGTTATATTTCGATGGCCTCGATTCACTTGTTTCCTTTCTTTTTATTTGCGACGCCCGGATGCCAATCTGAGTCCAGGATGAATTAGGTTTCTGTCATGTGTTTGCTCGTTCACAGGCAAATCACTTGACAATATGTCTTTCCTATTCAGGGCTTGTCTTACTGCAGGGTGACCCGAAAGTCGGGAAAAACTTTAAAACTCAAATTCACATACGAATGGAGATAAAAAGATACTGTTTGCACAGAAACGATTGAAAAAGAAGTTAGCGAAACGGTAAAATGCCAGATTAACTATCGGCTTACAGATGTTCATAAATGAGCGAGTGCTGTTCTTTTTATACCGTCTCAAAATATGCATAAACTGATGTCTGTAGCCAGACAACGCCATCTGTTGATCAAAAACCGAACAATTCTAGCATTAATTTTTTTCCTGGGAAAAATCTGACTTCATTTCAATCGTTTCTGAGAAAACAGAATCGTTTTATCTGCATTCATGTGGGAATTATTGAATTTGCAGTTTGTTCTGACTTTTGGGTCACCTATAAAACATATTGTTCCCCGGTTGTTTGGCTATACAAGCCTATATACACTGGGCCTTGAATTAGAAACACCTGTAAAACATTTAAACTTTGAGAGAAGGAAACAAACAAAAAAAAAAACAAAAAACAAACCGGATCACAACTTGTCCACAATGATTTTTAATGGTCAGGTATGTACATTTCAGCTGCTAAGTGTCACATGAAAGTGCGATGACGTGTGCAGAGTATAGAGGAGGAAGTGTTAAACGATTTGAATGGCAATTTTTAATAATTTCAAAAATAATATTGAATGAAGAAATCTTAGTTCGTCTTGGTTATATAAACATCAATAATTTACACATAAATAATATTCAAGTTGTCTTCTGTCCGAGATGGGTAAATTCTGTTCGTCGAATTCTCTTCTTCTGAATTCCATAAAGAAGTCGGGGTCATTAAGCTGTCGGAAGCTATTTGATAAACACAAACAGAATAAAAAAACATTAAAATGGAATCACTCACATTTGATATTGAAGACTTATGGCCAGTTCATTATCTGCTTTTTACCGACTTCAAAAAAGCAGGTTCTCTGTTTGACCCGTATATATCCGTACGTATGTATGTTCGCGATTTTCTCAAAAACTACTGATCCGATTTGGATGGGGTTTTCGCTATTCGACTGAATATTTTTCTGGGAAGGATTTTGCCCAATGAAGTCGGTTCATTTTTGTTAAAAAAGTTCTTGCATCAGCTAAGATTTCTCAAATTGAGTGTTTAGCAACAATACAGTGACATTGTTATAACCAAGTGTTCCTGATCTCATGAATAAAATTCATTATTGTTAAAGACTCAATTGAGAAAACTCATTTGAGAAAGTAGATAAAGAACTGGCCCTTAATGTCTAACATAAACCATCGCAGCGCTTATTAATCGCAAAATCTCTTAGAGGCAAGGTAAAGCGAGCCCACGCGCCACGTGACTGCATTTATCCCTCTCCATCTTTATCTGAAATTTATTCACTTGTCAGATTTTGAAGAGCGCTCTTCCGTTTCTAGGTGCCTTCGAAACCTTCGTAATGCCGCCAACATATCAGGTCGGATTTCGAGGTGGGTTCCGCGCTTCAGTACGGTTTCCACATTTAATAGCAAGTACCCATAACAAAGTGGTACATTCACAGAGATAAACCTATCAGCGACCAGCTGCCTGAAATTTGCATGTCTGCGATGATATTTAATAGCGTTTGAACCCAAGCGAAAATAGTCATGACTTCATACGAATTACGTGTGATAATGCTTTACGAGTTCAGGTTGAATCACACTGCATCCATCGCCTCTCGAAACATCAATAAGGTATTCGGTGTAGGCACCATAAACGAACGTACTGTCCAACGTTGGTTCCGAAAATTCCGGGCGTGAGTGACGGACCTGGCAAATGAGCCACGCGGCAGACCGCCCAACGTGTTGAATGACGCTGATCTGAAGCGATCTGTGGAAGAGGACCCGTCAAAACTGTTCGGGACTTTGCAGTGGATCATGCTGTATCAGCGTCGACTGTCAGTAGACACCTTAGGACCATCGGCAAGATGAAAAAGCAGGACAAATGGGTCCCACATGAACTTACGGAAAACCAAAAAGAGTGTCGGTTGAAGGTATGTACGGAATTGCTTTTGCGTTATGAAGAAGGGGAGGATTCTTGATCGCGTTGTCACCTGCGACGAGAAGCGGCTCCTATACGACAACAGGAAACGGTCAGCACAGTGGCTGGATGCTAATGAATCCCCGCGACAATTCCCTAAACCCCCGTTGCACCCCAGGAAGCTCATGATTAAAGTTTGGTGGAACATCCTTGGCGTAGTGCATTACAGCTTCCTGTAGCAGCGGGAGACGATCACCACTGCGACCTACTGTCGTGAACTGCATCGTATGCACACAAAACTGTGACAGCAACTGCACCTGTGCATCGCAAAGGTGTCCTGCTGCATGACAACGCGCGTTCGCACGTTGCACGAACGATCGGCAGGCGCTACAGTCTCTGGGCTACGAGTGCTTCCACACCCTCCGTACTCTCCGGACCTCTCCGCTACCGACTACCATCTTTTCCAGAGCCTGGGCAGTTTTCCGGAGGACTTTTTGTTGTGGTCAAAGAGTCTTTTATTTATTTTATCTTATACCTGAAATGATCGATTTTATTAGTTCGAGGAGCTTTTAAACAACCTGTTTGACTTGTGTAGTATCAATTTGTTACTGGGTGGTTTAATTATGCATTAAAATACGCGAAGAAATAGCGGTATCGCTAAAGAAGATGCCATTTAGGAGCTATCCTCTTTCCGCGGATGCGCAGTGGCAGAGCTGATCTACAAAGGCGTGTGTTTCAATGGCGTGTGACGTCACACATCGTTTTAGTTTGGGGGCGTGGTTTTGCATTTTTAAAGTTAAATTTGGTAGTTTTTTTAATACTTTTAAGATTTTTAATTGCGATTTTCATATTCAGCGTACCAAAATCTATAAAAAACAGGCCTTCTTTTTAAAAAAGAAATTCCATGCAACTTCCCCATTCTAATAAATTCTTTCCTTGCGCTGAAAAGGTCATTTCGAGGAATATCCATTTCAATGCTCGAATCCTTAGTGACAATGTTGACTACCCCTATGGCAAAGGGGGGTGGATCTGGCTTTGATGAGCTGATGATCCGAGAAGATAATATTTTTAGGAGACTTCTTTTTATTCGACTATATCCATTCGCTGTCTTCCTTGTCAACAGGAAATTTAGCTGGGCATCCTTCCTTTTGTTTTGTATCTCTCTCTCTCTCTCCCTCTCTCTCTCTCTCGCTCCAGAAAAACAGCGACGCGGAGCGTTTAAATGCCTTAAATCGTTGTCACGCATTGGCTACCTATTATTTTGCATAATCAATCATTTTGTATGATCGTCGTAACTACTAAACTTAGCGGGAGAAGGCGACCGAGAAGAGAACACGTGCATCTTTGTTTTTGTTTTGCTCGATCGCTCGAGCTCCACGTGCCTACTTCCTATAGCCACCTATTAATTTGACATTAACAAGCCTTTCTTCAGCATGAGTCATCTTTTAGGTTTTTATTCTTTACGCATGTAAACTTTTTTAATCCACTTTTATTAATCACACACGTAAACTTTTATGCAAAATAGTTAGAGGTCAGGACAGCCGTAAGCGGGCGTGCGTTGTCATGAATCCAAACAGAACAAAAGAAGAGGAACACTGCTGTGTTAACCCAACAGCTTCTCGAGCAATTTCAAGGGGAAGTGTTCGATCACCCGGCATACAGTCAAGACCTGGCGCCGAGTAACTTTTATCTTTTTCGAGAGCTGAAGAAAGATCTTGGAGTACAGTGCTTCCGCACTAACGAAGAGCTTCAAGACGCCATAGAGACCTATGTCAACTTGCTGGTGGCAAACTTCTATGAAGAGAGTACTGGAAAACTCGTCCACCATTGTGACAAATGTCTCAATTTTTACGTTGACTATATTGAATAGTAACTTTGATTGTACTTGACTCTTGGTAATAAAATCATTTTGTTATTCACACTTGCCTTTATTTTACGCCCCATCGGAATTTGAATAAAATAGCCGTCGTAGAATATTCAACTGTTGGAAAAATGATCCACAGTCATGGTTCAAAACCGGTAACTACGGCTTCAAGACAGTCAATCATTAACGAGACCACCGTCGTTTAAAACGACTTGTACGGAGAGACATTGCAACAATTGACAAGTGATTTTAACTACAGTATACAGGGTGATTCAAAATTCAAAGTACAAACTTTTAGGGGAGGTAATATGGGTGATTCTAAGCAGAAAAGTTTATATGAACATGGGTCCGAATTTGAATGATAACTGAGATATGAACAGAAATAAAAATGCCGCCACCAAGATCAACAAGTTAATAACTCGGGTTCTGTAAAGCTTAGATTAATGAAATTTAGAAGAATAACAGGGTACATAAAACTGTGTATACCGTTAAAATTTGATGGAATTCCAACAAGAAGTTTCTGAGTTACTGATTCCACATCATAACACGTGTTCACTTGTGAGTACTAACCATCACTTGTTACAATTTTGACTGCGTAACTCGGAAACTTCTCGTTGGTATACGATCAATTTTAACGGTATACACAGTCTAGTGTACCCTGTTATTCCTCCAAATTTCATTAATCTAGACTTTACAGAAACCTGAGTTATTAACTTGTTGATCTTGGTGGCGGCATTTTTATTTCTGTTCATATCTCAGTTAACGTTCTAATTCGGACCCATGTTCATATGAACTTTTTTGCTTAGAATCACCCATACTACCTCCCCTAGAAGTTTGTACATTGAATTTTGAATCCCCCTGTATAATAACCAAATAGAGAAACTGTGGATAATCGTAATACCAAAGGTAAAAGCCCAACCTCTTGCCCACTGCTGTATATACAACATCCGACCCACATTGACTCTATGCGCGGGGAACTGAAGCGGATCAAACTCGGCAGTTGCATGCCTGTACGAAAACCCTGATTTTGTACTAAACAACGGTGAAGTTTGTCTATAATGGCATCTGTAACGTCGTGACCGGACATGTGAGATCTGGAAGAAGATTATTTGGTCTGAGGAATAATGATATACGTTGTTTCGTATCGACCATAGGCAGAGGCTTTCGCAGAAACCCCATAAAGCAATATGTCCAGCATGCCATATCAAAACAATTCAAGGTTTTGGTAGTGGTGTCATACACGGTGATTCAAATCGTGTGTAAAACAATTTAAGGGGGTATTATAGATAATAATTTTTTTCGATTGAAAAATGGAAGGAAAAATTCTGCGACCTATCACAAGGTGTCTAACCTAACACCCAACTGGAAGTTTCCGAGTTGCGCAGTCAAAATTGTAATAAGTGCTGGTTAGTACTCACAATTGAACACGTGTTATGATGTTGAATGAGTAACTCGGAAACTTCTTGTTGGAATTCGATCAAATGTTAACGGTGAACAGTTTTATGTACCCTGTTATTCCTCCAAATTTCATTAATCTAGGCTTTACAGAACCTGAGTTATTAACTTGTTGATCTTGGTGGCGGCATTTTTATTTCTGTTATCGTTAAAATTCGGACCCATGTTCATTGGACTTTTTGTGTTTACCTTGACCTTTATAATAACCCCTTAAATTGTTTTACACACGATTTGAATCACCCTGTAGAATGGACCTTCTTCTGCTGACCAGTAGAGCAAACCGCAGGAAACCAGTTGAGGTCGATGATTTTTTGTAAAGGCAATAGGCCATTCATTGTCAAAGCTAGGGCCGCAGCTCAGCTCCACTATCTTAACATTGTCATTAATTAATAACCAGTTTTCCATTTTGACGGACACAGAAATAGTAGCGAATTCCTTAGCGCTAATCTCCACCCATTTTTATTTGACACTTTATTTGATAAAATCCACACAGTTAACAGCCATAAAAATATTGTATGGCCAAACATTTTAGTATTGGAAAGAAACTTAAAATTATTCACCTTTTAGCCGTCCCCACCTCCAGGATAACAATCATAATTAGAGTGTTCTAATAATAAATCGAGTGCATAATTTATCCCGAAGGAACTCGACCGTTTTGAAAAGGGTTTAAAGTTCTCCATTATTGACAATAATAAAGATTTAAAGACGTTGCTATCTTCGATTATTGCAGGATCCCCCATGATTATACAAAACCTAAAATGAGGACTTTAAAGTAGTATGCTGTAACCTTGAGCATAAAAATAGAAGGCCGTAACCAACTTATAAAAAACATTAACAACCGCAAAGAAAATCAAAGCAATATAGAGTATAGAAAAATTCTCAGGTTAAAAATAAAGATGTTTTTAACATAAAAGACGATAAAGTCAATCAATCACCTTGTAATAATTGTTAAAGATGACTCCTACAACGCCGTCACTTTTAAGTGAGGGTCCATACAGATAGCTTAACAAATACCAGTTAACTAAATTGCAAGACCAGTAGTATCAAAGAATCCTTCAACAACTGCAAGACCCTTTTTAAAAACCAAAAATGTTATTAGTGCATAGGTAGCAACCCACATGTTCCGACATGGCCGAACCGGGGGGGGGGGATAGGGGGGAAGAACCCCCCCCCCCCTAAAATAATAAGGCCGGCCCCCCCCCCCCCCCCCACCGAATATGGTCCTGAATTCTGAATATGGCCCTGAGTTCCGAGACTATACTTTCTATCAAAGACGCACAAAAGCGGGAATAAATTTAGGCTTATCCTAGATAATATTAACTCTCCAACAAATCTTTTAGCTAAATTCCTCCTCCAGCAATTTCAGAAACTTAAATTACCCGAAGAAAACCACTCAGTTTAAACCAGTCATGATGTAATCGACAGAACTGAAGATATAAAAATTCCAATAGTCACAAACTTGTCTCATTTGACATCATTTCCTTTAATTACTATGGAAAAGTGAAAGTGTGTAATTCCAATAAGTTTTGATTTTATTACTATTTGAAATCAAGGAGTATTTTAGTACTCGCTCTGTGCTGCACCTGTCTGATTTTAATCCATTCGTATAGCCAAGATTTTTGTAAGGGGAGGGGGGGCATCCATTTGTTCTCAAACAGGTGGGGGGGGGGGGCAAATCAAATACATATGTGAGAAAATTACGCGGAAAGCTTCACCATATACCAGCTCAATCTTTGCAGAGTAAAGCCAATGCGTCAAAAGTTTCGACGTGTGCCTCTTATTTAAACCTATAATCGAGTACTTGAATATACAAAGTGAAAGGAAATATGGACCTCAAATAAATCAAGAATCAGTAGGTAACTGAAATCTGTCAATGCAGGAAATGGTGGGCGTAAATCAGACAACCTGCATATCCAATTGGGCCAACTGCAAATTGCATCATGCAAACCGAACAGATCGAACAAAATTACCTAATTGCAAAGTTGCAGAGCATAAAATATGAACATTTAAAAAAAAAGTTCAGCAGAACTGGATGAACAGTTCACTAGAAGATCAACCCTCCCCCACTAATCTCCCATCTTTATCAGTATCATTTTACAAGTCCTGGCGTTGAAGTTGACGTTATCGTAAACCATTGTCAGAAATGTGGAATTGAAAGGATTTTCAAAAAAATTTAATACAATCAAGATATCATGCCCTGAGATAAAAGTCTTATTTAATCCCAGGCTGATTCCAAAGCTTAAGAGCTGAAACCAAAATCGAAAGTAAATACCTAACTACAATATAAAAACAATAATTAAAAATGCAAAACCGAATTGTAAAATGACTGTAAATGATCGTGCTGCGTTTCAAATATTTTCAAATATTCTTTGCGTCCTCCTAAAGATTTCTTCAACTCTTACACAGACATTAAATCATAACAAAACATTTTATGCAAAACAGTTTGAGATCATGTGATTCAAGCATGTACTTATCACTTATTTAATAGGTGAGTCTAATCACAGATTTAATCAGCATGAAAAAATGAAAGACCTCAGTGATTTTCAAAATGGACTTATTATTGGTGATCGTCTAGCTGGAGTGACGAATGAAACAACTTAAGTAGTCAATTAAAATCTCGAATGGCGCGACATCCAGAGTATTCAACCCGTTGGAAAAATGATCCAGAGTCTTTGTCTTAAAGTGGTAACTGTGGCTCAAAGACAATCAATCATGTGTGAGACTGCCCTTGTATGAATAAACAGGACATTCACTGTGCAACAATTGACATGATTTTAACCAGAGCTGTTCCCGACCCATATCTAGCAGACCCATGCGTTGGGAATTGAATTGGACTCAAATCGGCAGTCATATGCCTATTGGATTTCATTCGTTTACCCCTGATTTCTTTCGTGTCTGGAATATCGTTAAGACTGGAAGAATATTATGTTTGTGGTTTGTGGAATCACAATACTCGTTATTTTGTACGGATGGCAGGCAGATGGTTTGGCGGTTGTCCCATGAAGCAATGGATTCAGCATGGCTTATGAAGAAACAAGAAATTAATCCTCCCGAGGAAGGTATAGGAAAGTAGCGGAAGCGCTGAGGTCATCTATTTTTAACCTTTTATCTGCACTCTTTAACCCCCCCCCATTTTTTAATCGAAAAATTGATTTTCTCGCACGTAGTATTTAGAAAATGAAAAAGAGCTGTATCTTCTTTCGTTTCTCATCATTTCCAATGGAATGATATAGCACATGCCATATTTTGCCATAGTTCTAAAGACCAAATGACTGCCATCCAACAACTCCGACCCTATTGGGACAATTTGGCCCAAACTTTACAGTAATGTTGATCTTGCTTAGCGGAATCTGCATACCGAATTTCACTCCTTTATATGCATAAATACGCGTAGACCTTGTGGTCCCCTCTAATTTCCGCCCCCGAAACTTCGACCCCAGTGGGCCAATCAAAACCAAACTAAATAGTGAAGGTGCACATGCCCATAGTAAGCTACATTCCGAATTTCAACCTTCTACCTCAAAAAATGCGGAAATTATGAAGGGGACAGACGGACATTGTGAAAACAATAAGTAGCTCCATTCTTCCGCTACTTAATCTGTATTTATAACAAGTTAAGAGGAAAAAGGTTTTATCAAACCAAGCTTTTATAATGTTTTATTTAGTGGCAACAATACAGCTTAATTTTGCAACAATAAACAATAGATACATTTACTCTCGCCATAACGAAATGTCCAATTGTTACAACAATCAATTCGTAGTAATGAGTTAGTACCATTAGAACACGAACCAATGAACCGATTTGAAATTTTTTTTCTTTATCATAAATTGTCATCGATTCTGCATAAGTGTGTCAAATTGCAGCTCCCTAGCTTGTCGAAAAGTTGGTTTAATATTAATTACAAGATTTGACCTAAACAAACTAACACAGCAAAGTTAATAAAAGCTTTTAAAAATGACTTGGGGTTTGTTTGTTTGTTTGTTTGTTTATTTGTTTGACAATGCTTTGTCACGAACAATATGCCACGCGCCAACAATAAGCCACAGACCAAACATATGCCACGCGTCAGCAATAAGCCACAGATCAACATATGCCACGCGCCAACAATAAGCTACAGACCAACAATATACCACGTGCCAACAATCGGCCGGTGTGCTTGCGTCAACAATTGGCTGCCCGTATTTTTATATTGCGTCAACAATGGTTGATGCACGCGGAAATCTCCATTCACTCAATCAAAACGCAATCGTTTCATCTATATCCATACAAATTTAATTAAAATAAAATAAATAAGAACAGATTAATTAAACGATAAACAAATACAATAAATAAAATAAAATAAAGCTAATATTTAATCAATTAAATAAATTTGATTATACAAATAAAGTAAAATAATTAAATTTAATCATTACTTTCAAGATATCAAGATATTGTTGTTGTGAAATAGAATCTATTTAATTCTATTTAATTTTTATTCTTCTTACGAATCGAAGCGCCGCCTTGGCGAGCACTTGATCCCAAGTCCCTTGATTATTCACTGAGTTCCCCCCTCTGATATATGGCTGTGACGGGTCCACATGTGTAGCCTCAACTACAATAAAGACTGGATCGACCCATCTATGAGCGCGTCCCTATTCAAACGTGTCTAAGAAAATGATAAGCACCAGGCATAGTTCTCGATGAATAGCGTGGACGCACATTCAAACTAATGATATCATTGCATTAAATATACATTTAAGATATTGATTTTAATGACTTTCTGTTGGAATTTCACTGCCAAAGAAAGTCAATATAATTCCGTGAGAGTTAAAAACTTATTTTCAGTTTTTTTTTTAATGTTCAAAATTATTTTCTTATGCTTTACTGAATGTTTACCAGACATGGGTGCACGATGATAAGTGTGGACTTTTCCAGGCAATTCTTTAGACATATGCCTGCGTTAACGCACACATAGAAGGCTCGATTCAGTCTTTATTGTAGTTGACATCATTGAACAGCACCAGGCAGCGCTAATTGCTACTTCTGATAATAATAATATCACTAATTACTCTGCAAGATCGGCCTCGGTGGCTCAGTGGTTGCGTGATCGCCTGTGATGCCCGAGGACGCGGGTTCGATCCCGGCCGAGGACGACGAGGATTTTTTCAGGGGGAAAATCTTGAGATCACGCACTTCCTTCGGAAGGGAAGTGAAGCCGTTGGTCCCGTGTAGTCGTTTGCCAGCTGTACGTTAAAGAACCCTTGCGAGGTAAAATGTGTGGCCCTATGACGCCGTCCTGAAATGACCATAGCAAGACCTTCTATTCCAACTAACCGATAACTCTGCAAGACCTTCTATTCACCTGTGTTTTTTGTCCCCATAAGACGCCCACCTGATTATTGTTTTTCTCCATATTGGTTGATTTTTATTAAGATTTTATTAATTTTTTTTTCTATTTTCCATTAAAAGGAGCATATATTTTTAATTAATTTTATATTACTACAAATCCTACTCTTATATAATTATTACTAATTACTAATCTATCTATCTACAACCTCTGACAATTAAGTTCGGTGAATGACGTCATAGTTCTAACGGTCGTAAGAGTGCGCCACCGTCGTATTCTTTCCTGGACAGGTCGAAACATGTTTAAACAAATTTGAGAGAATCAGTGCTGCGAGTGTATTTATCGTGTTTAAACAGGACATTGAAGAGTCAAGGTGTAGTGCACGCGGTCAAAACCCAATATGGATCAGCGAACGAAAGAGACTCATGAAATGGTAACAACACTTTACAAAGAAAGTGCTATCACTTTGAATTGTGTTTATGAGTGGTTTAAACGGATCCGAGGAGGCCCGAACACCGTGGAAGACGTTCCCCGAAGTGGCCGGACATCCAACGTAAGGATACGACCCAACTGAAGACTATCCCTAAAAACGACTATGCCAGGAGTTTCCAGGACTTGTACAGTCGTTCCCAGAAGTGCATTACTATCGACGGGGATTACTTTGAAAGACAGTAACTGCTGTTTTATGTAAGCCAGAAATCCACTCGCAATATGACATCATTCACCGAACTTTATTGTCACAGGTTGTATATATATAAAGAAAGATATTACTATATCTACAGTTTTATTGCGATCTTGATGAAATTTTGTATACTTGACCTTCAATGCATGAGGAAGGTCACTGTCTACCTCAAATTTCGAAAAAATAATAATTATCCTTAATAATTCGATATTCATAATGATGGCAGGGCATATTAATAAGAAATATCTCTTGACCAACAAAGCAAGGCAAAGTTTGTGCAAAATAACTACGGATTAATATGTAACAATGCATAGAATTCCTGTTATTCAGGCTTTTCTAAGAATTGAGAGTTGTTGGTATATAACAATTTCTTAAAAACCTTTAAAAATGATCATTAACTGGAGATAATGGAGAGTTAGCAGACTATTGAGAAAGAGTGGAAAGACGACAGAGGAAGCATTCCTTTAGCTCCGTGCTGTATTGAGCAAAAGGTAAGCATGTCAATATTAGAATCGGCGACCGCTGGACTGCACAAAGTGATGAATGGCCAGGTTTTGCTTCAAGACATTGAGAGCAGTGTGGGAATTGCTACAAAATCAAGGGGAACATCTAAAATAAGATTACGTGACTAGAAATTATTTGGACTAGCAGTGGCTTACATGGAGAGATCCATCCATTGTGAGCCTTTATAAATTTTTTTTTCGAATTTTCATTAAGAATTTTTACTGCATTAATTCTAAGGGTTTGCATGTGTTTATTTTTAAGATATTGCAAAATTTAATCAAAAAAACAAAGAGTCCGAGCCACGCCGGGATTATCACCTAACTTATTGGGTAGCATAGCAGATCCAAACATTTCATTAAAATATATTTTAACTATATTCTGTGTGAATGTGAATATTTTGGAGATGCTGATAATTCGATGATTGAACGTTTGTTTCCTAGAATTATTAATAACGAGCATAAAATGATGCAGTTACAGGACATAAATAAGGCAGCATCTTTTGAGGAGGAAAAGGACTCACACGTATCTCTCTGGAAAGTAAAGAGAAAGAAGGAGTATTGGTCAGAGAAACTCTGCAACTAAAACAGAAAAAGCTATACGGGCATTGGAAACATCTGAACAACGGGAGTTTCGAATAGAGCAAGAGGGTATAAGAGATTCTACGTCAAGGGCAAGAAAAACTTGGGTCTAAAGTATCAAGTCATGTTTCCCGATGGTGAAGATGGATGTCATTTTAATCTGAAGCAAGTCAACAGGAGGTTAAATAAAGGCATGTTATATCACCTAGAATTCCTTTTTTCGGATTTTTCATAGAATGGATAGCCTCTTCGCTCTGTGTTGTATTCATTGAGTTATTATTTAACCAATTTGGAGTTATAATTTAACTTCTTGAGATTGTTCTGTTTACCTACAAGTGTAATTATGCCGGACAACGCCGAGTCCTCTGCTAGTAATAAATAAGTATTGGAGCTAATTCTCCAAACAGCAGGTAATGATATTATTTGAACGAACTAGGAACCACGAGTATCACGCTCGACGCCTCTACCAATTGGGCCACTTCAGACACTGTGCAGACGCTAAGTGTCTTAAAGAGACACTAAGTGTCTTAAAGACAATCAAGTTGTGAAAATGAAACCCG